>CAMXCT020000320.1:107500-178598 GCA_947184155.2 Cladocopium goreaui
GATAGATACCCCTTTTTGAGGGCAAGGAATGGCGGTTTGGAGAAAAGGAGAAAAAACGATAAGATCAAAACACACATAATCTATAACAATGAATAATATGTATGTACAGTGTTTATTTATGTACAGATATGTAAAGTATGTATACATATATATATATATTATGTGTTTATACACGGTGTGTATATACATATATATATACATATACACAGTGCATATTGTTAACTTTCATAATTCAAGGAAATAAGAGAATTACACGGAAATACGGTTTAGATCGGTTTAGGACATGTGCCAACCAACAGTTTTCAGCACAGTTTTACATTGAAATCCAGTTTGGCAGGGTTTTGAGCAAAATGTATTGAATCACATAACTGCAGCCATACACAAGGCTCATGTTGTGAAGAAATTGGGTGACAAAACTAGTACAATTTCACAGCGTAGGCCAAAATAAAGTATGCGCAGAAGACAACAGGAGTCATAAAGAAACGCATGCAGGCACCTAAAGAAATCATCCAAAGCTGGTTTTGGGCATGACCATGGTCAGCTGCTGGCAAGCAGCCATTTGAGAAATGATCTCCATTCTTCAAGTCGTCAATTCTTTGCAATTGTGTTTGCAATTCTTATTTATATAAGTCTGTTAATGTTACTTATTTTTCTTGGTCTTTGGTTTTATATATATTTTACTATCTTTTTTTTGCAATCAGAAGCCTTGCTGGCTGCACCAAGAAAGCCTATGAATCTTTAAAAAAGGCCCGCCGCAGGCACCACTTTTGAGCACATGGATTGTCGCCCAAAAAGTATTGCTTCCGTCAATCCAAAAACATATGTTCAAAAACACTACAACTATGGATTTATTTGTTGATGTTTGTTTATATTCTTAATTTTATATAGTTTTATTCCTTTTGTTCGTTGTATTTTTCACTTTGTATGCTTGTTACTTTTGTTCTTTGTGTTTATCTTTGTTTATCGCACTTTTTGTACTTACGGTTTTTTTTTTTATATGTATTTATATATGTTTACCTTTTCTATTGTTTTTTATTTTGTCAAGTGTTTGTTATTTTTTATCATTGTTTCTTTTCTGCATGTTTTTCTTATTTCCGCAGACATTCCTTAGATTCAAGGCCAGCCCTTGAATTTACGGAATTTCCGCAGAAATACAAACAAAAATTAAGGAATAAAGAAATAAACAACATGTTTCTTTTTAATAACAAATAAAAAATACAAAAAAAAGTAAATGAAAACCAAAAAAAATGTTAAAAAAACATTTAAAGAAAAGACAAAAACATTTCATAGTTGCAATGTCAGTTTTTAAATTGCTTTCAGATTGACAGAAACAATGTTTTTTTGCCGACGATCCAAATGCTCCAAAGTGGCGCTTGCGGCGTGCCTTTTGTTTGATAGTCATAGAGTCATAGGCTGCAAAAAAAGTAAAAAATACATTGAAAATAATCTGGGTTAAAAAAAAAAAACATGAGAAAAAAAAACAAATTTGTTGTGCAGCCCCTTTTTCAGCCAAGGACCCCTTACATGTGATTTGATGCATTGTGCATATTGCATCACCTTATTTGCAGGGGCAGATCTTAAATTCATTTAAATTCAACCCCGCCACCTTGTTTACGAAAGTTAACAGTGTATGTATGTATAATATATATATATATATGTGTATATATATATATACAGTCTATGTATGTATATATATATATATATACATATGGTATATAGTATATACAGTGTGTATACACAGTGTGTATAGGTATATATATATATATAAACGCACTTTATATTTGTTCGTGTATTTGCATCTATGTGTATATGTTTGTGTGCATACACGCCACAACTCCCTTTTGTTAAGAGAAACGAATCTAGCACGCAAACTAATTCAGGCATGGGATTTGTTCCGTTTGATTCCATGACAGATTCAGTTGGTTAGGTCCCACATTCTTCCAGCACCCTGACGAGTGACTTGCGTGTGATTGCACGCATTGAAAATCTCGTGTACTTGCCATGCTAAGTGGCCATGGCCCTTCTTCCGTTTCCAGGCCAAGGAATCCAAATCTCAACACCACGTGTTTTTTTACCACGGCAAGTAGTGCATAACTGTCGTTGGACAAGGTTCTCTGTTTACCTTGTTCTGTCTAGATTCAATTTGCGCATACCTTGAGATTCCATCTACATTCTTGTTTCTGTATCTGAGGCTAATGCAAGACGGAAATCCAAGGAATCCAATCCAACGCTGCTCTACATTCAAGCGAAGGACAAGATGAGTCACTGAATGTGTGTGTGACAGACATAGCGAAACTCTAAATAGCCAAAGTTCCCAGTCAAAGGCTTGGCCAAATGCCTTTCTTGCTTGTCCAGGATGGTGGAAGCCCCGAAGTGGTTGAAACGCTGCCCTACATTCCCACCGAGGACAATGATGACAGATGGCTCTCCAGATAGTTCCATGAAATCCGCAACTTAAACTTGTCAATCAATGCCTTTCTTGCTTGTCCAGGATGGTGGAAGACACGAAGTGGTAGAAACGCTCCCCTACATTCCCACCGAGGACAAAGATGATCTCATAGACAGCTTGACGAAACTGCCACTTGAACCGTTTCGACATGTTTGGGTTTTACATCAAGGGCAAAACTTTTGTCCAGATCGCCATGTTATGGTTTTGTCGAATGCCGTTCTTGTAACTTATTTGTTCAGTCTATAGTATCAAGCCACCCTTGCGTGACAACAGGGCTCAACATGTGCAAACTGGAGCCATGGGAGCAGCGTTTTAGGCTACTGTATCTACTAATATCATCTAGTATCTACTATCAAAAAATATCAAAAATATACATGTCAATATACACACTTACATACACTTACACCATAGTTCAACATCTTTCACGTATTTCTTTATTTAGAATTACGTGGACTTATATGAGACTCACTCAATGACCCTTGTGACCCTTGTGCTGGAGGAGGTCCAAGAACACATCGGATTTCCTCTGGTACCTGGAGCTCTTGCTGACCAGGACAGATTGGAACCGCAAAGCCATTGAGCATAGAAAAGCTGAATGAATAACTAATATATCATGATATATCACTGTTTGAATTCCGACATCCTTGATAGAGATTCGAATCTAGTTTGTCATCCCCGACTCAAACAGTCGCGTCCATTCATCGAACCGGATCTTAGAGTTTAGTTCGAGGGGCATGTCCGCATTAGCAATGAGATGATCATGTTTCCGTGCCATGTATCCGCACCGCAGATGGTAACCCCCTCGTGAAAATGTATCCAACGTATGTCAAAAGGGTCATTTGATTAATCCATGTTTCCTAAGTTTCCTACTGCAAAGTCTCATTCCCAGTTGTTTCTTGCTCTGCCTTAATTTTAATAATTTGTTTGGAGGGCCTGCAGGGGGGTATGTATGTTTGCAAAGTGTCAGGATGGGCACACAAACCAAGAAGGGTTTGACCTGCTGCAGTGAATGCCGTGAGAGTTCCTCGAATTCCTGGCAAAGACTCTGGGAAACCAGTGCGGTCTTCAATGATAATGATGCCCATCCATTGTCCCCTTTCCATTGTTGAAGACATCGCGTTTCATCCTTTATGTAAACGGTATTTCCCTCGACCAGGTCTGCAATGCATAGGGACCTTGGCAGAGCCGGGTCCTCCATTTGGTTTCTTGCCAGTCAGGATCTATGGTCCCAACATGTCCCAACCACGCAGGTGTGGTGATCATCATTTGTCCAACTAAAAGGTGTCTGTAAATTATTGTAAATGTCTATGAATTCGATTATTGAGGTATGCCAAGTATTGGGCAAACCATGGCAAACCATGGCAAACCCATATCATTTGGTGCTCGCTTCAGTCGTGAATTCTGCCTAGATGGCATTACAACTGCCATGTGTGTCAAGCCTTTCACCGAAGATGCGTTGTGGCTCTAAAAAGTTGGCAGATCTGAATTACGTTCATTGTTTGAGAGGATCAAGCACTGTTGACACGGAAATGAACCTGGCTTCAGAAGAAGAAGTTTCCATTTGTCGTCCTTGGACTGGTTGGGCTGGACCCTCGAACTTGGGGACCCCCTAAAGTTCTAAAGCAAGGATTTTTTGTGGAAACCAACATGTTTGCGGATGGCCCGGATGGCCCATCTTCCGCTCTTTGGCTCGATCAGTAAACCATGGACCGATGACGGCACCCTCTGAGGAACGGCTTGATGGCCACTGTGTGACCAGACCCGTAAATGGTTGTTTGCAATTGGCTGATACAAGTGGTGATTTCATGGCAGTTCAACTACTGGTACCAGAGGTGGTTCGCGATATTTTCATGTGTGGACGTGGCTGAGAGCAATTTGCCCAAAATCGGATGGTTTAGTCCTCAAAATGACCAGGCATTGGTCCATGACTGTCAGGATGATGGCGAAGGCGCAGCCGCCAAGGGGCATGCAGCGCTCCTGAAGTTCGCCTCTTCTTCTTCAAAGGCGGTCCTGACAGCTTGCAAAGGGACCAGTTGGATCCCGTTGTTGGTGTTTTTGGGGTCGAATGATTCAATAATGGTTTGGTGGTCAAATACTCAAAAAGTTGGATGAGTCCCTCTTGGTGGAGGATTCGGACGCAACCCTCTGAAATGCTCATTGTGTAGTAGGCGACAGCATAATGATATTGGCAGACATTCGCCACAGGTATTCCAGCAGATTTTGAACACCTGCCCAGTTCCGCATCGGAAGGCAGCAGGGACTTTGTCCGAGGAGGTGACGTTGTCTGAGGAGTTGGAAGGCCGGATTTGGGCACATGCTTGGATTGAATGATGCATTGTGCATAGGTTTTTGTCCTAAGATGACATGTGTCCAAATAATCTCCCATATGGCCAATTCAATCCAATATGCATCAATATTCTATAATGTGTATGTATATATATACATATATGTATTGCATTGATGATTCAATGATGCAATGATAAACCATGATAAATGATAAACGATTAGATTTCAGGGCATCCTAGTTTTGGTCAGACCCGCCAAGATTCAGCAGCCTCAGGCATCATTCGGGGCCTCGCCGAGAACGGGGCCGCCTCTCAGCTGAAGCAGAAACGGGACGGGTCCAACGGGTCCTTAAGCGATCCAATGGGTCCAACGGCGCAGGCTGCATGCTATCCTTGGGACGCGTTAAGGATACTACTCGCTGGCACCTTAGTGGCTGCTGAAAGCCCCACCGAGCCCGGCCCCTGGGCATCCCTGGGCGGCACGTTTTAGGCCGCAAAATTGGAGAAAGTCCTTGCAGACTTTTGGCGGGAAGCACCTGATTTAAAACTTCGTGAAGGTGAGGAGTTCTTGCCGTTTTCACATGTTTTCACACGGAATGTGGCTTGAATCAGCAATTTCCATTGTGTTCCTCTTTTCGTTTCCCATGTTTCCCCATAGTATTTGAATGTGAGTGGTCCAAAAGGCTGAAGGGTTCGAGTCCACTGTGCACAGGTGAAACCTTTGGCGCTGCAGTGGAACCACTGACGCGGTCATTGCTGGAACCACGAAGAGAAGGTCGTTGGCCCAGTGCGGCGTCAAGATGTGGATCAAGCCTTTGGGTACCAAGTGGAGTGGAAAATCTATGTGGTATTGGCATGATTCTGGTATGATGCTGACTACAAATCAGACCCAACCATGACCATCCTGGAGTAGCTAGACTGTGGAAATTCTAAATAATCAAATCGTCGAAAGCTTTGAAATTGGTAAAACCATTTACAGCTAACAGATATACCACGTGAGTTTACTGCATATACCCTCATTTTTGGACAAACCCAAATTTGGACAAACCCAAATCACATTTTTTGTGGATCAAATCCCTATACACTTTGGTTGGTGAAAACCCCATTTTTCATGGTTAAATCAGTTAAATCAGTTAAATCCCCCAGTCACCATCTGGCCTCGCAAGGCGCTCCATGGACCACCCAACGGCTCTGCGAACTGCTGGCAGAACCTCGAAGTGGCTACAAATCAACCAGGACTGGGACCAAAAATCATCACCTGAAACGGGGGTTTCCATAAATGGTGGTACGACAAAATGGATGGTTTATAATGGAAAATCTTATTAAAATTGATGATTTAGGGGTACCCCCCATGTCAGGAAACCCCCAAACGTGATGAAGCGTGGCTTTGTTGATGTTGGCAGAAATCTACACCTCTCTTTTGTATCCACTTGAAGAAATCCAAGCCAATGTGGCAAGGGGTTGAGGTTTTGAGCCAACAGAAGAATGGAAAGAATCAGGACTTAACCAAGAACAATGGGATTGAGCCGCAGGAACTGGACTGTCATGCCACCAAACACGAGGATATCACCCGAAATGGCAATACACCTGCGACAGTTGTGTGACACGATGAAAGTAATAGCGGAGCAATCCAGCAGAGCACACAATGATTCCATTGAAAGTTCCAAGAAGCAAGCAGTTTCCATGCGTTTTTGATGCTAAAAGCTACCAAGTATATGGGAGATCCAGTGAATCAGATTGACAGGAACCACATGCAAGTTTTCCAAGCTAAAAGCATGTTAGAAGTTACCTCCCTACCAGTGGCAGTTAGGATGGAGAATAAATTTGCACCAGTTGTTTTTGTTTATGTTTTTTTAATATATCAGAAATCCACAAGTTCAGAACATGCTATACACTGCTGATGGACCATTGGTCAAAGTGTGTGTGTTTTTGGAAGTTGCATTGTTTATCCGTACTGCAATGATGCAGCAGAAAGAAGTGTGCCAGAAACATCCAAAGAATCTGATGGCACAGCCAGGAAGTACATCTATGCACTTCAAAGAGCTATTTTGATCACCACGACCGAGGAGGTGGATTCAATGGGGCGCCAATTGACCCACAAGACTAACGATTCGTTCTGTCGATGAAACTTGATGGTGTCGAGGATCTGAAGATATCTGAACCCATCCCATTTGAAGATCATTCTGAGTCGTGGAGCATCGTGGAGCCACAGCATGGCAGGCATTGGCTCCCCGTCCTTTAGCGCTGACACCACGGAGTCGTGGTCTCAGCAGAATTCCAGAGCAAAAGCATGGGAAATCCATGGAAAAGTTTGGAAAGGGAGATCTATCAGAGGGGAACACCGTGGAACACTTGAGCATCCCCTGAAAAATCATCGAAATTGGGATGGGGACTTAAACTCGAAGACATCCCCAGTCTCAAATCATGCCCTCGCGCCGACGCCTCTTAGGTTACTTCGAAGGTGCAGCTGGAGCTGAAATGGAGGCCCTCCCACTTCAGCCACATTCAGCCACCCTGATGTCTTTTTTCGTGGTCTTACAATGTCTTACATGTTTTTTTCGAGGCATTGGGATATCTCGTTTTCGCAGCTGTTCCATACCGTGTGATTACGTTCATCTTGATTTCATATGCTTCAATTTCTTGAAAATCGGTTGTTTCCCATTTGATGTGATTTGCTACAGCCAACCAGACACATGTTCAACTGTTCATGCCCTTCCGTCAAAAGCAAGTGGCACCCACTGAAGGGCAGAGCCGAGGGTACAGCCGTCGGAGCGGCAGACGCGGAAGGCGTCTCAACTGTTCGGTGAATCGGCAAATGATATCTTGAAGCTATGACTGGAAATAAACCAAGGGCTGCGTACCACAGGCTTGTCATTCTGTTTGTGTCTTTCTTTGTTGTGTGTTCATGATTTTACTGCGTTTCAGGAACAGTTTTTACAGCAACGCCATGGAAAGAACAATGGTCCACCAGAACGACACGCGTTTCGTTATTCGATTTTGTCATTGTTATTGTTTGCGCAAGCACTTTGAGAATGTTGTGGACATCGCCAATCTAGATCCCTCTCAAAACAGCCCCAGCGTGCAACGGATGAAGGAAAACTCATTTCGACACGATAATACAATATAATACATACATAATGTCTTTGACACAGTTTGACATTGTTTTTGAATACAACAGGAGGAGTCTAGAGTGTCAAAACTAACAAATGGGGGGATATACTATAGCAATCTATAGCAAACATATGCAAGGTCAAGATATGCAGCACAAGTGATTGATCCTGAAACCCATCAAGTCCAGCAACAGCCCTGCTAGGCAAAGTGGCGTTGGACTCAGAGCAAGGGGAGGCCGACCCTGCAGAACCGGGGATGGGAGACCTGCTGAGCTGGGCCAGCAAGTTTGGCCTTAAAAATAATACCAAAAGCTTCAAATAACAACTATACATAAACATACATAAACTGTTACATAATATACATGATATTACATACGTATATATATTTACAAACTGGTAGCGGTTCTCTCTATTCTCACCTTCTACACCTTGATGGTCGCCTCGACCTGCTGCGGATGTCATAGCTCTGCAAAAATTGACCAAACTCCTCTCCGCAGAATTCGCCACTGTCATGCACCAAAGTTCCTGGGGGACCTGCCCATTGAATCCAGTGACGAGTTACCAATAGTGCCATGGTTTCACACTTGGGTCTGTGTTCACGCGGAAAGGCAATTTGATAATTGGAGGCCATATCTATTATCATGTCAAATGTGATAAAAAGGAAAGTTCTGGCCAGATTCATGTGTCCATGTAACGGCATCCATGGCAACAACATCATTGAATTGACGGCTTCCCCCAAGGCGGCTTGGTCTAGCCAATTTTGGCTTCTGGTGCTCGAAACACGCCGGACGGCGCATATCCCGAATCCCTTCTGTCGGATTTGCCTGTGTTCTGGCCTCTTGTCTTGCTGGGCCCTGCGGTGCCTTCCTGGTTGGAGTGGTCGTGGGCGGTTGCCTCGTCTGTTGGTTTGGCTTCTCGTCCTGCGATGGCATCGACCGTGTTACTGCTTCGTCTCGGTCCCGTCGGTTCGTGAGACCTCGGGTCTCTTGTCGTTGGGTTGGTCAACGTAGAGGTATGTGTCCGAGAAAGGGATGGAAATGTCGCTTGTTGTCTCGAGTCAATAGAGGTTCAAAGGTTGCTTCTCGTCAATGAACTGTTTCTCCCTCTTCCAAGTTCACTCCCTTGAATGGTCTCTGCAGAGGCGGCGGGGGAAGTCACACTGAACAAGACTTGTTGAAAGGGTTGCAGGAATTGCTCCAGAAATTCAACACTTCCAATGATAAACCTGGCGGCCTTGATAGCAAGGGTAAAGGTAAACCTACCACTGACCATACCGGTAAGGGTAAGGTAAACCTCCTTCTGCTTCGGGTTTGGGTGACAGTTTTGGTCCCAAAAAGTTTCTAAGGGGTCCGATGGAGTGTCGGGACATGACTCTCCAAAAGCCTGTTGCGTCACTTGGTGTACTGAGACTCAGATGGCTGAACCTCGAAACTTAGACCAGGTTCACAAAATCACCAAGGCCTACGCGTTGGTATGTTCAGTTGCTAAGGGTAAGACTGAGCCTCCACTTGAAAATGCTTCTGAGCCTCCACTTGAAAATGCTTCCAAGCATCTGCTGCCAGCAAACGATGCGCGGGTTTGGGAGAGTTTTGGGCTTACCCCTTAGCGAATCATTACCCTCAACTTCCTAGCTGCTCTACTTCGTCTCCTGCTCCGAAGGTGGAGCGTGCCTTGGCAACACTTAGAGTTCAGGTACCACAGCGCATGCTCCAGCCAGATGGATGGCGCAATGTGGTTCGTAGTCCTGCGGCTACCTTGAGGACAGCTATTCCCCCGACAGTTTATCACAGCACCTTTAGGTGGGCACAAGTTGGCCAGAAAACCAAATACGGTGGTGAGGAAACAGTGTTGGAGGGGTATGTGAAAGTGGACAAACAATGAGTTTTTGACATCCTACATAAGTCCGGGTCCAAGGGTCTTTTCCTGTCTCAAACTTCAAGGGATAACCCTAACCCCCCCGAAAGTTTCTTGGGTTTATCGTGTTGCCAGCGAATCAGACTTTCAATATATGGCACGAGTCCAGCAGATTGCTTTCGCCAAGCAAGCTCCCCTCAAGTTTAGAGTTGGGGGAGGAGCCTGTCTGGGTCTGGTTGGGATTGACTCAGGTGATGAGAAGCCACGTTTGTGGCAAGTAACAAATGTGCCCTCTAAGTGGGCGGCGCAGGATGTGGTGAGATGTTTGGAGGGAGCTGGCTGTGAGGACGGCCTGCTAAAGGCCTACCTTGGATGGTTCTCTCCAAAGTTAAAGTTCAAATAGAATTCCAAAACGTTCAGGTCTTTGGGATTGAGAGCAACGGTCTTTACTTGACGCTTAGCAAGCCACCCCCGAAACAGTCCATAACTGGAAAGAAATCTGTGCCGGCAGGTAGTTGGCAGCACAAAGACTCTCCGCCTGTTGTGACTGCGGATGTTGAAACTGCAAGAACTGAAGTCACACAAGGGAACGACCTGTTGTTGCGACTGGGAAAAAAACACAAACCCGAAATTCAACTCCTCTGCCTTTTGAAGTTGTGGACTGTGGGGGTGCAGGAAACTGTGGCTACTGCGATGATGCTGAGCAAAAATGTTCCTCTTGCGGAGGCCAGGAACCAGGTTGAGGCTGCAACCAAACTTTGCAGGCAGATGTGTACACGCACCTACTAAGGCACTGTGAGGATTACGACCCCCTCTGGACTGCAAACGACCAAGAAACTGAGGTCACGGCCGGGGGTGCGATCCCTGAAAATTTTCAGGATTGGGCCGAGTCGGTCAAAAGGGACGGGCAATGGCTTTGTGGGATGACCTTGGAAGCAATCACAAAGAGATGTGGTATCCGTATTGTGGAAGAAAAAGCTGACGGTTCGGCTGTCCCTTATGTGTTTGGACCCAACAAGAAACGCGAATTTCCTGATGTTCTCTACCTGAAAGACAAGCACTTTCAGCTGGTGACAAAACAGGAAGGACATGTTTTCCCTATGGGATGGGAAAAAAATTAAAACACAAATGAATACAAACGATGCGTCCAGACTTCATTTCAAGGGTGCGGGGAAATGGTGGGCTGACACCACACCTTCGGGCAAAAGCTCTGTGAAATCTGGGGTGAACAAGGGTAGTACTCCTGCGGCCTCTAAGGTTTCCTCAGCAGCACCGGCCTCCCAACTAAGGTTTTGGAGCAAATCTTCACCAAGCAAAGTTTCGGATAGCAGCCATGTGACACCGCACGTGCTCGATAGTGAAAAAAACGGGACCGATTTTTAGCCCCAAAATAAAAAAAACTTTAGCCCTGAAATGTTTTTTAGCCACGTAAATAGGTTTAGTCGCGAAAAGTCGTTAACATCTTGGCCTCGAAAACAAAAACACAAAGGAAAAAGAAAAAATATTTTTAAAAAAAAATATATATATATATATAATAATTAAAAAAAGTAAAAACGAAAAAAATATTTCTTGGTACAATATTATGATTTCTCGGTGAGGTTTGATGTTTTTTTATCCTACAATTTGATGATTTCTCGACACACTTTGATGATTTCTCGGTACAATGTGATTATTTTTCGGTACAAAATGAAGATTTCTCGGTACAATACGATGATTACTCGGTAAAATTTGATGATTTCTCGGTACAATATGATGATTTATTCTCGGTACAATTTGATGATTTTTTTGGTACAACCTTATGGTTTCTGCGTACAATATGATTTTTTTCGAGCAGAAAATTTGATTATTCTTCGATATAATGTAAGGATTTCTGGGTGCAATACGATGATTACTCCGTACCATATGATGATTTCTCGGCACAATTTGATGATTTCTCGCTACAATTTGATGATTTTTCGGTACAAAATGATGATTTCTCGGTACAATATGATGATTTCTCGGTACAATATGATGATTTCTCGGTAAAATATGATGATTTCTCGGTACAATGTCATGATTTCTCGGTACAAGTTGATGATTTTTTTGGTACAACATTATGGTTTCTCCGTACAATTTGATGATTTTTCGTACCGAAATTTGATGATTCTTCGATATAATCTGAAGATTTCTCGGTGCAATACGATGATTATACTCCGTACATCTCCGTACCATATGATGATTTCTCGGTACAAGTTCATGACTTTTTGGTACCATACGATGATTACTCGGTAAAATATGATGATTTCTCGCTACAATATTATGATTTTTCGGTACAATATGATGATTTCCCCGACGAAAAAATGATGATTTCTCGATACAATATGATGATTTCTCGGTAAAATATGATGTTTTTTCGGTACAAGTGGATGATTTTCTTCGTTACAATATGAAGATTTCTCGGTACAATACGATGATTACTCGGTAAAATTTGATGATTTCTCGGTACGGTTTGCTGTTGTTTTCTTTCTACAATTTGATGATTTCTTACACTTTGATGATTTTTGGGACAATATGATGATTTCTCGCTACAATTTGATGCTTTCTCGCTACAACATGATGATTTTTCGGTACAACATGATGATTTTTCGGTACCATATATGATGATTTCTCGGTAAAATATGATGATTTCTCGTTACAATTCGATGATTTCGGTACAATTTGATTTTTGCCGGTACAATATGATGATTTTTCGGTACAATATGATGATTTCTCGGTATACAATTTGATTTTTTCCGGTACAATATGATGATTTCTCGGTACAATATGATGATTTCTCGGTACAACCTGATTTGTTCCGGTACAATATGATGATTTCTCGGTACAATATGATGATTTCATATGATTTCTCGGTACGGTTTGATGCTTTCTCTGTACAACATGATGCTTTTTCCCTTGCAATCTGATGATTTTTCGGTACAACGTGATGATTTCTCGCTACAATTTGATGCTTTCTCGATACAATACCGTAGATATGGTGATTTCTCTTTACAATTTGATGCTTTCTCGGATCCAAATGATCATTTTTCGGCTCTTGAGCTTTTCGGCATCAAGTGTCACCACCTTCGAGAACGCTGTGCCTTCACACAAAAGACAGGCGTGTTCTTTCGGCCAGATGTTGGCCAAAAAAACCAGTCGACGGGTGTGCTCATTGACATCCGTCTCACCCGGCGAAAACTTCGGTATCAGATGCTCCATGGAAGATTTGTCGATCCCTGCTGGCTGACCTCCTGGATCTCTCCTTTCCACTGCAGCAGCTTTTCCAGCAAAGCAGTGAAGAGCCGTAGCTCTGCTACCAGTTACAAACTGGTAGCGGTCCGCTCCTCTCTTTTGTATCCACGGACTCCCCGGTCCACCAACCGCTTATGGCGCACCCCGGCGCACGCTAGGCTTTTTGGTTATGCTTGCAACCCCCTGAGTTGGAACTGAGCCCTGAAGGACCGGTGAAATGTTGGACCTTGACGGTGTGCATGGATGCTCACATGTCTGAAATCACAATATATATACATATATATATATATATAGATAGATAGATAGATAGATAGATAGGTAGGTAGGTAGATAGACAGATAGATAATATATATATGTGTGTGTATATAATATATTTGATATATCTAATATACCTAATATAATATATATATATATAAGATATCTAATATATATAATAATCCTAATATACAGTATATATATATATAGAGATATAGATAATATATATCTTATATATAAAATGTTTATAATATATATATATATGTAATATTATTTATATATATAATATATAAAATATATTTAATATATAAGATATATAATATTTATAATATACATAATATAGATAATATATTTAGTATTTAATATTTAATATATATGTAATATATATAATATATAATATATATATAATTTATATAATATATATATATATAGAATATAGATAATTTAGATAATATAATATATATATATATATAATATTTATTTAAAAAATATATATATAGAAAATAAAATATAAATTTTATATATGAATATATTATATACATACATTAATCATTAATATATGTTTGTGTTTGTACATAGGTATGAATTGGTTAGCTGAAAGTAGATGGAGATAGGTCCGAAAAACTAGAAGGGAAGCTGCAAGATAGGTCCAAAAAAATGAGAAGGGAAGCTGCACAGAGAGAGAGAGAGAGAGTGAGAGAGAGAGAGAGAGGGGGAGGGGTGTGTTGCTGTGACTTCGATTGTCACCTTTGAAATCAGTCATGGCACAGGAGGAGGACTAAACCCAAAGAATGACGTGTTGGAGATCTACTCTTGGTAGCATCTGAGTAGTTGAGAGGTTTAAGCTAAGCGGAGGATGTCTCAAATTGTAAGAGAAGCCCAAAGTTCAAATAAAGTACTACTTCTCAATTGGAGGGTGGTCAAACCAAGAATCCTCACGGTTGCACTCGGTCAAAACCCCTTTCCCAATCCATCTCCTCGATGGTCTCGATGGTGCAGTCAACTCCGGCTGGTCGAAAGCGAAAGCTGCCCGAGGAGACTGAGGGACATTGCACAATGGTCATCATGTTGCTGGATGATTGACGGTGGTCAAAATGAATGATCAGGGCATAATCTACCACCGGACGATATGATTATGATGATGATGATGATGGTGATGGTGATGGTGATGGTGATGGTGATGGTGATGATGATGATGATGATGGTGATGGTGATGATGATGATGATGATGATGGTGATGGTGATGGTGATGATGGGTGATGACGATGATGATGATGATGATGCTGATGCTGATGCTGATGCTGGTGCTGCTGCTGCTGCTGCTGGTGGTGGTGGTGATGAAAGACGGTGATGAAAGACGGTGATGAAAGACGGTGGCGCGCTGTGATGACCCAATGATACAATGGAAATGCCGCCAAGGTGTTTTTCTGTTTTTTATGTTTTTTTTATTAGTTCACATTGTTTCGTGTGTTGTTTCATGCTGTTTCATATCTTAAGATACAGTCACCCCACCCATAGCATGGATTCAAATGTTCCAAGGCTGGAGATCATCAGGTGACAGTCATGGCTAGAACAGGAGCTGGCCAACGGAGTGGTGGAGGAATAGTGAAATCGGTGCCACTGCGTGGTGTGCACCACATGCGCCACGGCGCGACGATACGGTCGATGTTGACAATGCCAAAAAACTGTACAAAGGATCCGGATAGGCCGGTCCCAATGGGCGGCTCATGGCAGCAGTTTTGTACTGTGGTCATTGGAGTATCATTGGTAAAGCTGAATGGTTTATACTGGGTGAACTGGTGATCATCCTACGATGTTGGGCAATATTGGTTTTGCTTAAGTATGTGTTTGCCTCATTCCCTGTATCACACAAGGTCGGGAAGGAACACATCCCAAGCAGCAGAACCAACTTAATGATACTAGTACAGTTTTGATTTTTTTTTGAATCTACAATTTCCGAACAGTTTCGAGACATCGCTGCAGATGTGGGTCCAGCCACCTAATCAGCGACCTCCTCATTCAGTAGACTGCTGCGAGGAAAGGTGAATGTTGCTACGCTACTGCTACTGCTACTGTTTCATTTCACACAAGTAGATGTAAATAGTGGATGCATGTGTGATACGTATGTAATTCTAATATAGGTTGAAATTGTGCAGATTTTCGGCCCTTTTCGGCTGCCCGCAGTTTTTGCCAAGTTCAACAGTCTCAAATCAGACACGTGGATATCGTGGATGAAATCGGTTCCATGGATTTGACAACAAACGTGTTACAACAGGTTTTGGAGCACATGGCAGCACATGTTTGTATTAATGAGAAATCAATCACCCCTATCGACGGCCACTAACTCTTTTTTTAGCCCAGCCAAGAAAGTCGAGACATGTCTCCATTCCGAAAGTAAACTCCTGATATGACAGTGGTAGTAATCCCCTTCTGAAGGGAATGACCAGTTTTGACCTTATCTACCACAATCCTTGGTAGATTAGGTTTTCCGATGCCATGCAGAATTTTGCTAAGAAGGTACTGGACCTTGGGGTCTGCAGCCAAGCCAATGAATATCATGAGAGCAAATGAGTCAACTGGCCAGCAGTGTGCAAGGCAATGCAATGATGGTGGATTGAATGGGGATGTCAACCAGCAAAAAACAAGGTCTCCCTAATCTTCCAGATGAACCCAAATGATTTGTGTTTTGTACTAACACTTCAAGGAGATGTGGAAACAACTAATCATGGAATCATCAAAGCAAATCTGGTAATCCAATACAAAAGCTGCCCCATTAACATCCATCAACATCCATCAACCATCTATTGGATCCTGGTAAGTTAACCATTGCCAGTCACCTGAGGCGCCATACCTCATTGGTCTCACGGTCTCAAAGGTGGCCGCCTTGCTGGCGGGCGAAGTTTACATTGGCATGGAGTCTTTGGTCGAAGTCTCAAGGAGTTCCACGCTTTCCCCATGGGGAAGAAAACCATGGAGTCACCAAGTTTGAGCCATACCTGCAGGAGGTGTTTCCCGCCCCGAGGCAAAGTTTGTGATTGCCTTGGCACTTCTTTTAACGTCGTTTGACATCGTCAGGCACCAAGATTGGTCCAACCTTCAGCCCGGGGTTGAAACGGAAACGTGAGGGTTCCTTCATGGGATGATCAATATTCTTCGCTAGGATGGTTTCGACATAACCCAAGGTTGTTCGCATGGCGGCATCCAGGAAACAGCGTTGGAATTTCGCCAAGCATGGTGCGGGGATGGGGGGCCTCGACCGTTGTAAAAGGCAGAGGTTGTGTGGCAAGATAGGAACTATGACTACAATACGACCACTTACATATGTTCTTATATACAGGGTTTTTTATGTTTTTTCACTGACAGTTCAATTGTGCATAATTCGTTTGCAGTTTGCTATTATATAGATTTAGGTTTTAACAACAACTATGCAACGAAGCAACTGTCAGACACAGTGTGTCCGACATGTCTTTTCTTTTGACTGGTGGCCATCCCACCAGTCCAGACGAAACAAATGACAACTTTGAACTCGGGGATAACATGAATGGAATTTCATATAGTTCATTCAGCTCAATTTTGTGGGGTTTGTTATGTTTGCCAGCTGCATCCAGCTGCACTGTGTTCCTGGGCAATCCGTTTCAATGGATCCTTTGGCCACAGGTACTGACACGATTTTGATCGTTCTCTTCTCTATCGTATTTGATTGCGGCTTGGCGTAATTCTAATAAAGATGTATAAAGATGCTTGGGCGTTCTAGTGGACAAGCAGTACTCCAAATAATTCAAGCACTTGGTGGCAGAAGGTGTTTGCTACAACAATAGCCTCCAATGAATACCTTTGAATTCAGCGGTTTTAAGTCTGGCAAATCAGGAACAGGCTTGGCAGAAAATGGTGCGTGAGATGAATCAAAGACGTTGCTTGGAGTGTTTTTTGTGCAACAGGGGATCTACTTACAGTATAAGTTCCTTTCTGAACATCAATGTATGTTAGCTCCTTTTGCTTCGGCTTCCCACACAACGTCACATTTGACCTGGCTCTGGTGTTTTTGTTGACTTTGGTTCGGTCGTTTGAGCATCTAATGATCTTGACAACCAAAACAACTTAGGGTGGCTTTATGATGGTTTTTAGAGATCAGCAGCTATAGTCTTGCGTGCCAACCAAGTTACTGTACGTCTTGGGAAAAAATGACCAAAACGATAAGGGCAGCTTTGCTCATTCCTCGTCATCCCTCTCCCAGGTGTCTCCTGCGAGGCAGATGGCAGCACCTGCAGGCTGGGATTATCATAGAGCCTTCACAACGGCCCCAAGGCGCAAAAGCTCCTGTGTTGACATAAGATTATCATCATTATCATTGTAAATTATCATCATTATCATCATTATTTATAGAACCATTATGTCACTTATTAGTGTATAGATGTGTATAGACTATACAGAGTATACATGCAACAGCTTCTATTATCATTATTTCTCAGTATATATGTGTCACGTATAGAACCCAAGTCCAACTGGGGAGAATTCAGAAGGCGATCTCAGAAGTCGCCTCGATCACTGCAAGCGAGGGTGGTTGCAGATGTTGAATATCATCACCGAAAGGAACCAGGTGACCACCCTGTGTCCGTTCCTGATTTTCCTTGTGATCAAGGGACCTTGTCTAATCAAAATTTCAGACCCACTATTGACGGTCAATTCCTCATGTTTGTTGACAGTTATATCAGCTGTCTTAAACTACCATTGCTGTACGTTGAATATGGTTGAATCCAAAAATGGTGGCTCCAACCCCATGTTTCACACTTAAATCAAAATCATGTCAAATCCCTATGTTTGCTGGTCAAACCAGAAATTTCTGGCCGTGAACGCCAGTCAACGCATCCATTCCCAACAGCCCGGTGTCACCTTTTTGTTGTATCAGGTACTGCCGCGCCACACGCCTGATGTTGCCCTTCGCAGTGCTTGTAAGCCTCGGGGGGAATCTTGTCTTCGACATCTTCGGGCCAGGGGCAGCAACAAGAGTTGCTGAATTGGAGGGGTAAATGGTGAAAAACCATGATTAACTCCATCAAATTTGAAGAGATCCTATTTTCAGCCAACCAAAAAGTTTGGGTTCGAGAAACCAAGAAAAATAGGGGTAACAATTAAGAATCACCAGAATGTGGATTAACCAAGTAAGATAAGTAAGGAAGTATCTAACAAAGATGAAAGATGGGGGTCCTCACCCGTCAAAAGATGGACATGGCCCAAGAAGATCATCTGCAAATGACCATTGGTTTGGGGCAGCCATCCATCACCTGATCACACCGAAGCATGGTGCTGTGAATTGCCGTGTCTGATGACCAAAAGCCGGTGAGTTTTCCAAGCCAAGTCAAGTAGATAATGACCTGTAGCATCTATAGCTGGCACGCATTTGGGAGCACCAAAAACTTCAGTTACACTGGTGTACCAAGTGAATGATGGATTTGATGGAATGATGTGTTTCTTAACCATGTTAAACCCAAACAGTTGGTTCATGCTGATTCTTCAGCAGCAAATGGTGTACTTCTCCTCTGGCCGCAGATATGTCTTCCACTGCTCACGGCACTGAGGAACATGATGCGTTTCAAGCGCAAACAGAAGCCGCCTGCCGAAAGCGGTGCTGTTCTCAAATAGCTCACTACAACATGCAGTGAATAAAGGAATATAAAGGATATAAAGGCCATGTTCATTTGATTGGTGGTTTCGATAATATTTATATAACGCTCTCCATCCCAAATAGTGTGATCAATGGAAGATGATTTCCCTGGGTTGAACCACCAAGCTCTGAGGCAATGCAGATGAAGTCGAAACCGCCACAGTTGGGACATCTGGGACAGCAGGCCCTGCCGTCGAGTGAGGGCCAAAGGAGTCGATGGAGCCAGTGCAAAGTTCACTCTCCTAGATCAAACAATGACAGTCTTGACATGTCTTGACAGTGAAGAAAAGTTGCTTGAAAAGTTGCTTGTTACAGTACTGCTTGTTGCATTTTGCTGCCAAAACGCCAAGCATCGGGCAGCAACAGCTGTCCTTGGTGTGATCCAAGCTTGGGAATTCAATTCTCGATGTCAAGAGCCACGAAGCTCAAGAGCCGAATTTCCAGCAAAGCAAAATCGTACGACACTGCGTTTGCAAAGAAATCGGAACTCGAAAGGTGTTGTATTTTTTTCTTGAATCTGCCTATCCTGCAGTACGTAGCCATCACAGAGACTTGTAACAATTCCATGCAGGCGTGGGCCACAATCTTGCAGGCTAGAGCTGAACTGAAGCAAAACGGAACAAGCCTCAGTTGCCTTGCACTGAGGGAGCCAAGAAATAGGCCATGCGTCGCGTGCTGTCCCTGCGCCATGCTTTCTGGCCTACTCGAAAGCTGCCCCTCCCTGGCAGTGAAGGACAGAAGCAGATTCTCAAGACTTTGGAGGCGACGAGAAGAAGTGGAGAAATTAGATGAGATCGGAGTTGTCAGTGTTCCACCATGTTCCACCATATTCTGTTATTTTCACATATTTTCACCATCGAATCAAAAATCTACAGTATAGAATCCTTTGTTCCATTTGGCGGGGACCCGACATAGACTTTGTGTGTTTGTATTTGTATGATCTGGTATGCAAACATGCAAGCGCACATGTCAGTACACTTTCTTTATCTTTCTTTGATCCCTCCAACGGAGGCTGATGTGTGGCCTGTCCTTGCCATCAGCATTTTGAGCCTGAGTGGTTTGAGCGCATTGCTCTATGCCAGACGCTCCAAAGAAGAGCCAGCCATCAAAGCTCGTCTATTTTCACGAGATTTGGAGTATTTGTGTGAAGGAGGCAGCAATCTTTTGTGCAGAGCCAAGCCAGATGCTTACATTCTGCACTTCAAGAAAGACGCCAGTGGTTTGACACACAACGACTTTGATCGCCAAAGGCGGATGCAGCAGTTTCTGTGCAAAGTGTTTCCACAGCTGTGCATCAGCATACCCAAGATCTTGAGCATCCCAGCCAGCGACATTCGGACACTGGATGCCCATTTGTTGGCAGCTCGATCGAAGGCTGTTCGCAAGCAACGCCTCGACATCGGATCGGACATCAGGGTCCAGGTTGGCATGACGTTTTCTGTGTTGTGTTGTCAAAGTGACTCTGTCCAAAACGCTGCCCAAAACATGTTGGGACATGTTTAGACTCTCATGGTTTCCCCCACTCCCAAGGTCACTCCTGCAGGACGATGCTGATATAATTCTGATGTAACGATCAATGTGGTTTCTCAATCTGGGTGCTTGTAAAAACTCCCCCAGGCTCACAGATTTGTCCTTAGCAAGATATCAAATTTATCCATTGGCTTGTGGATTCACTCTGGGTATCCACTTGCAACTTTGGGGTTCTACCCACCCGCTGCGCCCCATTTGTTCACTCTTGCGGGTCCAGGTGCTTCAAAAAGAAGATCTCTTCAACGCCTGCCTTTCGCTCGAGATCTGTCCTGGCTGCGGATTGCAGGAAGATGAGAAGATGCCATCGAGGAACTCCATGGCCTACGCCGTGAGTCATGGACATCGGATGGCGGGTGACTTGAATTTGCAACTTGGATGAAAAGAAGATATTGGCAGGTGTCTTGAAACAGATATTGTTTCGAGATGTTTCGAGATTGTCTGGATGAAATGCTTTCTATGCGGGAAAAATCTTGTTTTGGGGATTGTAGTTTTTTTCTGCGTTCATACAGCGATTCTTCCGTTGTCAAGGGTACTTGCATGCTATCCTGCTGTCAGTAGCAGCATCTCGTTCCCAGGAAGGGTCCATTGCATTTAGTCAAGCAAGATAAGTTCAGATTCCAATCTGAGGCAATTGTTCTCAGGAGCAGCTGTTGAATGCTCAGCCGCCATCGCGGCAGCGTTGGAAGCTCACTATTTTCATGCTCAGTTCTTTGCTGGAGATGGAGCCTATCTTGGAGCCATGGATGCCAAGCGAGGCCATGGGGTACAAGATGCCCTACAAGGAGCGATCCACACTTTGCAGCTTTGTGGTCCAAAGATGGGGAATACATGGGAATGCTGTTAAAATGTGGAAAAATGAATAGGATACCCCATGATCCCGGATCCCCTAATCCCAAGTCATCCTAAGCCCATATTCCTGACCAAAGCCCTTCTTGTCGATTCTTCGGAAATCTCTCTAGGTTTGGATCATCATCCCTTAGATCATCTTAGATCTAGATTCGATCACCATCAGTCACCATCCCTTTGTTTTGTTCAAGGAGCCGATCTCTCCATCCCTCAGCTTTCGCAGATGGCTGGCCGGGCGCTGCAGCCGATTCTGCCGCCTCTGAGGCGGCTACAAGCCATGGCCTGTGGCGATAGCGAAAAATATGCCCCGCAGCTGCTGCAGAAGCTGCAGGAAGCTCCAGAAGCTGGATCTGTGTTGGATGAACTGAAGGCTGGGAGTTGGGGAACACATTGGAGCAGTTGAAAAGAAGGTGAGTCGAGAATAAACTGGTAAAGATATGTAAAGAATTGTAAAGATATGTACACATAATATAAAATAAAATCATAAGATGGTCAGTTCACCTTCATGGTCCAATGGTGGGGGTTGGAAAGCCAAGAGGCTACGGAATCCATCGGAATCCCATCCTTTCCCTCATGGTTTTCCCGCCAGGATGCCGTGGGCAACCCGGAGCGCCTTGAGATGGCACTGGGGAAAGAGCTGCAACGTGCACGAGGTCAGACTGTCCACGGATTTGACAAAAAGCAGCGGAGAGATGCGGAGAGCATGGTTTTCACTCAAGCCAAATTTTGAATATGTGTGATATTGTGTGATATTTCTGGGTGTGTGGAAATTTGGTGATCCCTCAATGTCTTTGGTGGAGGCGCGACAGATGCAGCCGTGGTCAAAGCCTTGGATATCTTGGATGTCTGAAGTTGGAGGATCAAAGGGGATGCTTGTTCCAACCAAGAAGAAAGATGGATCCAAAAGACATGCACACATTCATGCTCGATAGGAGGAATATGGAGGAATTATGTGGTTTCAGTGGGTGGATGGAGGTCCCTGTCCTTCATTGGGGGTGTACACTGGTACGCGTGGCTTGGCGCGATTGAGGTCGAGCAACAAGAACGAGAAGCACTGAAGCTTTTATCCCTCTCAAAGTGGAAAGCGCGTCAGGCCGCTGTTTCCATTGCAGTCTTGCCAAGAGGTTTGAGCTCCAACTTCAAGTGATAAGAAACTAAAGATGGAGCTCCAAGCATTCGCAGCATGGCATATGGGTTCCGCTGCAGGTGGAAGAAGCCAAATGCTGCGGCCTTAGCGTTGCTGCTGCACTCGAGTATGTATCTTGGACACTGTGACCATGGTAGGCTGGTTGCTCCGCTTCCTGGTGGGCCGGGCAGCATTCCAGGCCAAGGTGTTGTTCAACTTCATGCAGGATAGGGGTTTCTGGAACGTGCTGAGCGATTTCTCAAGGTGTCTCAGATATTCTCAAAATCTCAAGTGAAGGCATATGGCATATGTCATATGTTGTTTGATTTCCGCAACTTTGACTTTCAAAGTTGAACTTTGTCTTTACTGACTGCAATCCCCAAGATGGTTTGGTTCCTTGCTTCCAAGGAGAGCAGGCATGAGAGGACCAACCAGTCCTTGCCTGGGAGCTCAGAGGCACTTGCTGCCAAGGATGGATCAAAGCAGGTGGGAACGCACAAGGTCACCACCACCACCACCAGCAGCATCCTCCTCCTCCTCCTCCCAAGGTGTTTGATCCTGTTTCTCGGCAGTTTCATGATTTAGTATCAACCCCCAGCCACATTTGAACTGACCATGGCAGCCCTTGTTCCAAGGGCTGAACAAAGATTTCTGCGCGCCAGCGAGCTTCTCCCTGACGAGGGCACCCATCTCAGTCATGGGACAACCAAAGCCCAGGAACACCAACGGGTGTTTTGGGACGGAACAACTACTTTCAAACCTGCGCCACCAACGGTGTTCCAGGATTAGATTTTGCGGCTTCCATGTTGGATTTCCTTGTGGAAGAAACAGCATTTCAAGGCTGGACCACAGGCTGGTGGGTCCCAGCCCTAGCAGTGTCAAATGGCTGTCCAAACATGTTTCAGCCAACCCTGCCACAGTTTCTATGTGCCTGCCAAATTTATGGGCCCACTCAACCTTGAACAGCCATCCAAGTTCATCCTCGGTAGGCTGTTTGACGACCAGCAAATGGGCTGTAGAGTAAAGAATGGTTTGACAAACACCCAGCAGTGCAAGTTGCATTGTTTCCCGGAACTATACACCCAAGATAATGCCAATATCCCTCTTCTGTGAGCTCAAATTGATAAATTTACCTGAGAACATGCATGTTTTTTGAAGCTCCCCTAGTTCAATCCAGAAACAGCAGATAGGCCTCAACCAAAACAAACCGACGTGCTGGGTGTGTGTAGTGTTTTGCAACGATATGATACAATGTGTGAAATATTTGAATTGAACTTATCGTTGCTTGCTATTTTTGCCCAAGTATCAACTGGCATCGTTGTGTGGCATGGGCAAGGTTCGAGCCACACTGGTTGGTCGAAGGCTTAGTGCTCCAAGATTCCCAAAGAAGTACCATCCAGATGATTCACCGATTCACGGGTCGAAGACCTTGTGGTTAGACTCAGATACTTGGTGTGATGAAACTTGATGAAACGTGGAAATCTCTGGAGTTTCCAAGAGAGGCTTTTGATGTCAACACCCAGCTTTTTGGATGGCATCATCTCAGGCATGGAGCTAAACATTGATGAGATTGAAAGAAGCAGCTCGGAGCTGGAGACATTGATTGCTCACTACACAGAGGCAAAGAATGGCAAAGATGTTTGTTCACCGGAGTGCTTCGTAGATGCACTATATCCACAAGAGTTTTCTTTTCACATCACCTAAATGGATAGGTTGTTGGAGATGATCCCCAAAGTGTGGCCATGCTGCCAGGTGGCCTCCGCATCATAGCGTGGAAAAGAAAGGAGTTGGCGAGAGGAGAGAGTGGAAGCAGTGTATGTCTTGTTTAGAGCAAGATGAAATAACTGATTGAAGCTGCAGCATGCTGCAGCTGCATCTACTGATATTCACTGTTAACATGGCACTGGAGCCCGGCTCGGGTTCCTGTAAGTGGGTTCATCCAAAACAGACTACAGCGGACATGACCATGATTGACCACGCTGTTTTGCCTTCGCAAGGCATGACATTTGCTGCTGCATGCTGCCATTTTTCAGCGGCCCGAAGCCCAGGCCTGCCTCCTGTGAATGCACCCACTAAGCGGGCTCCCACTTGGGCTGGCATGCCGACCCTTTGGACACCCCGTGTCCAAAGCTGAGAGGGGCTGCAAGAGATCTTCGCAGCATGTTTCTTCTGCTGAATCAGTATCAGAGGCTTCAGGTCAGGCCAATTCGACTCCGTCTTACCAGCGACTTTGGAGCAATCGCGGTCGACATCGACTTCCCATCGCACCAGAATCGAGAGGTTTGGGAAGATGTAGTTGTACAGAGTCTTGTGATTCCGGAAGTTGTTTGAATGCGTTGATGTTGATGGAATGTGGACCCAGTAACTGTGGCTTTCCTAACTGTGGAAACCGCCCCTTTGCGGATTCCGAAGCTAGTCGCCTGGATGACCTCACTGAAGTTTTTTGGACGGGGCAGCGCAAGGGCTTCGGCCTGCGTGCCGCCACAGGGCTGAGGAAAAATCAATTGGTGGCCGAATATTTGGGCGAGATTGTGTCGCAATCTTCAATCCACAACTGGCGATATATCATGTCATTACCGCAGGGATTTGCCATTGATGCTTCAGTGGCAGGGGGACCGGCTCGCTTTATCAACCACTCATGCGAGCCCAACTGTAATGCACAGCGCTGGTTGGTGGAAGGCAGGGTGTGTATGTTTGATCTTCAAAAGAACTTGGGCTTGAGCTGATCATGCGGGGCATACATTAGGATGAAGGAGAGTTTAAGTTCCAATGACCTCTGTTCGCAGCTCGGCAATTTTTATAGTCAAAGCATATTGAGACACTGAGGTGATGGTTTTCACTTGACTTACCTCCCTTTTCTTTGTGCATTGCACATCCACTTTTTCAGCCCTGCAAGGACGGTGGCATGTGGGGATTTTTGCCAGCCGGGACATCCTCCCACGGGAGGAGCTCACTTTCAGTTACTCCAACGGTCGAGGCTCCCGGGGCAGCGGATTTGGATCTTCGGATCCTTGTCATTGTGGCGCGCATAGATGTTCTGGTCGCATTGCAGAGCCCCCAAAGAAGTACGGGAGAGCCAAGAAAATGAAAGCAGTGAAAGACAAATCAAAGAAGGATAAGAAGGTTAGTGTGTTCAGAAGGCCCAAAAGTGGCGGTTTCAGAGCCTCAAAGTCCTCAAATAACTCCGGCCGGTTCCAAAAAGCAGATCCAGCCAGTGAGAATTTGAAGAACCCACCGGACCAAAGTCCTTCCAGCATCATCGTTGAGGCTGATTTGCCTTCTGCAGATCGGACAGGTGTGGTGGAAGTGGAAGATGATCTCATTGAGCTTTCAGATGACCATGATCTTCACCATGATGCCTTGGATGAGGAGGAAACCCTTCAAGACCTCCTAGCTGCCAAGGCTGAGAGTCACAGCGAACCCAAGCAGGTGAAGATGGGGAGCCAGGTGACAGCTGGGATGCTGAAGGCAACTTGGCAGTGTTTTCCAAAAGATCATGAAGAAAATGAAGAAATCACAGCAGATACAGCAGTGAGTTTGGGACTCTACCTCCCATCCGCCTTACATCGAGCTCGGGAATTCCTTTGCAAGCGCTGAGCTGCCTCAGCTGCCTCAGCTGCCTAGCTTGACGCGATTTCATCGACGAGATGAAAAAACACAAGCGGTGCCCTTGGACATGAGACAGTCTGCTTGCGAAGCGTGTGGGTCAAATTTGGAGTACCTCATGAAAAAATCCAAAAAATCCAAAACGGATAACAGATGCTAACAGTTTGAGGTTGAATACTCAGCTTGACGTAGCTTGACCAACTTGTGTAGGTGAAGGGGTCATGTGTGGGTTGGATTTGACTCTTTTTGAAGTACCAATGCGAAGGAAGTCCGAAAACTATCCAGAGTATAGTCTGGTGTCATGGAAGAGATGTTGGAACTGTAGGGGCTTCTCCTGCTGAATTTGGCTTTCCAATTTGCTGGGTAGACTGATTGGCCACATCAGCCAGGAATCACACAGCTGTTCGCGATTTACCCACAACTTGGACATATCAGAGCCCAACCATGACATTGTCACCATGGCTATCTTCGTAGATTTTACAGCCAAGTCACCAGACAACTTGAACATGTCCAGTGGATTCCATCATCATTTCTGTGACAGTTCTGTTGGTGCAGTCCAGTCCGTTCCAAACTCCAATGGCGTTCCAGTCCATGCATCGGCCGGGCTCGGCTCAGGGCTCAGCAACAGCTTCCACACTGCTACGCAACCACTTGTGCCTCGTTCAGGCGAGCACCTTGCACAAGTCCCCTTCGGTTCCGTCAACGTCGCGGCCCCAACGGATTGAGAAATACGAGAGACCTTTGATGATCTTTGATGTATTTTGATGTCTCTCCTGTCAGTGGAAATATATGAAAACAGCATCTCAACATATCTCAACTATGATTTTCCAAAGCAAAATGATATCCCAACTGGTGTTGCATCCCAATTGCTGCAAGATGTCAAAAGATTCCTTTGTGGGGTTGAAAAATCCCCTGAAAAAAAAGTCAAGACTTCTGCACTGAACCGAGATGGGGCTCCAGATCTGCCAAAGAGTTCCTTGGATGAAGGAATTAAAGCTCTCCGGGAACCTGGAAACCTGTTTAAGCGTCCAGAATGAAATGGCTTTTTCACGAATTGTGTCAATCCATGATGAGATGCTTCGGTGGTTTGGAGCATGTTTGCCTGTATCAGCCTGGAGTATGAAGAAAGCAGAGAAACCTGGCACCACCTTGTGGTTTCATGGCATACTTTGATATTGTCCAAACTTTACCTTAGTTCTTGACATACCAAAGTACAGATTCTGCAAAGGCTGCAAAGGTTGCATCCCACCACGTTGGGGTTGTATATCCATTTTATTGGCTATTGTTTTATATATTAGATATGAATACTATTGGCTACATATTATATATATATATGTGTGTGTGTTACATATCCCATCATATATTATATTACATTTATATACTACGTATATGTGCAATGTTGTACAACTGTTGTTTCTTAGTGGTTTATCATGTTTTATCCCTGCTTCGCGGTTGACGAAGCCGCCCTCAGGTTGTTGAGTCGGCCTTGTAGCCGGCCTTCGTCGGTTGGGGCCTCGATTGTTGTCGGTTGCCATGGCTGTGGACATAAAGAGTCAACAAAGATCTCATACTGTAAGAATTTGTAGTGATAATTGATCATATGACGTAGCATGATATAATGTTGACATAGTATGTTTCTTTATGATCTGATATGATATAATATGATATATATATAATATTATATGTGATAATGATAGTGATAGTAGTGATAGGAGTATATGATCTAATACGGTCTACAAAGATTCTAACAAGATAGTAATACTTATGATAGTGATGATGATGTTGATTGCTACAAGTTGTCACGGCCACCACGACCACTCATCACTACCATGACACTGAGGCCGCCAAGCTCCGTAAAGTTCGAGCAGCCGGCCTGGGTACGAGGCAGCATCCACCATCACTGGAAGCTTGGCCCTTGTATGACCTGGATCGAACGGGCTTCAGCTCTGCCAGTGCCTGGGCCTCAGGAGGTCAGTGGAATCTTTGGGCATCAAAGAATATCACATATGTCAGAAATGGATGAAGATGGATAAACATCGTGCATGCCAAAGTTTCAATATGTTTCAATAATATGTGTACAGTATACAGTATAAGATGTTCTATGTATGCATGCATACATGCATATCAATGCATATCATATATATATATACATATTACACCTAAAAATCATAACCAAATTATTCAACATGTCTGTCTTCTCCAATCTTTTCTCAGGTGTTTCCCCATCTTCCCCCAGCCACGTGAGGCGTCCCGGCCAGCCTCACGCGGGAAGTTGGTGGATGGTTTGGCTCCATCCACCAGCACGGTGAACCGCAGGGTGGAAGAAATGGAGGTGGGCGTGGGTCAAGTGATTCGGAAAGTGCCACGATTTCACCATGATTTTTGACCAAAAATGATGGGGATTTCAGCATGATTAAAAGATCAAAAACCGATTTTAACATCTCATTCTAAAGTGCTTCAGACTGCCAAAAGAGAGGTCACTGAGTCACAAAGTGGTACATCAGCATACATCAGCTGGGAATGGATGATGCCACAAGCGTCCAAAAACTGTATCAGTGCCTGCCAACCTGAAATGCCCAGAAGGAAGGCTATTGAACATATTTGAACATGTCATGTCTTACCTAAACCTGCCAGAAAAATGTTTCGGTCACAAGAAAGCGTGTGCCAGACAAGAATATCCAGAATGACCAGAAACTGGTGCAAAAGATGAGGATGTGAATGAAAAGGATTGCGTTGATGCAGATAATGATAAATCGCGGAAGTCGGAGGAAAGAACGCAATGCCCAGCTGTAATTCAATTTCTTGCAACGTGCAATTCAAGAAGGGATCAAAGAAATGATATTTCAAGACGCCAAAGCGCCAAGCCACTCTAGACTCTAGACACAAAGCAGGATCCTGACCGAGTAGTATGTAGTTGAAGGTGGGAAATCCTTTATGTGAGCGTTCCGGTGACTGAAAGGTTCTAGACCTTCCCGAAGCACTTCATTCCTTTCACAATTTGTTCTTTTCCAAAAAAAAAGATTAAGTCCCATCATATTCTTGGGTTTACCACGTGATCCCTTCATATTAGAATGAACCATTACAAATATATATATATAGAATAATCTATATAATTATATATGTATATGCTATATATATATACATATATATATATATACATATATATATACATATATATATATACATACTATTCATAGTTGGCTCCATCATTGAACATATGCTCCCCCATGAGCCTGGACCCAGGCCGACGAGGAATATGGCGATCTGCAAATCTCCCCGAAGAAGGCCTTGCCATTCATAAAAGATATCAAGATGTATATACAATGATTTAGACACCATATCAGATGATCATCACCACAAGCAGTTATCAATTATCAGCACACTAAAAGCCATCATAGCCAATCATAGCCAATTATCGTAGAAACTGCCAAATGTCCCATGCCAATCCTACTGTGCGTCTCAGATATGAAACGGTTGAGCAGGACACGAGGCGCCAGTCAATCATAGCGCCTGAACTTAAGGACTGAAGGTTTGATGTTTCAGGGTTCAGGGTATGTTGGACTCAAAGTGTGTAGGCTTTGAGGGTGCTGTATACTTTGACAAACCAAAGACGGGAGAAATCAGATGCATGTCACCCATGTCATGACTCACCAATGGACCCATCCGTTTGCTGGGCGACTCCTGAAGGACATTTTGAGTCCAGAAGACACCAAAAAGTCCTTCGAGAATGTGGAATCTGTCTTGCAGGAGTCCTGAGTTTGGCGCTTGTCCCTATTGTATCCTATTGTGCCAATTGTGAATTTCAAGCTTATTCAGGCCAGGTCAGTTTCTTTCGTTTGCATGGTTACTACTGAACCAGTCGATGTACTCAGCCAACGCCCAGCAGAGATTTGGCAAGGCTGGTAGCTGCTGGGGTGTGTGATATAGCGCGGGTTTGATCAAAATGAAACACAGCACAGCTACTGTAACTGCCATCCAAAAATGCATTGCTCAGGAGCTCAAAATGAGTTTTAACATCGGAGACAGAGACGAGGAGGCCAGAAACGCCCCGGAGATGTTTTCTGATGGGTTCGTGCTGTAAGAGGCTCGATAGTGTACCTCCTCAATCTGAAGGGTTGGAACTACAGGTAGTGGCCAAGTAATGTTTGTATTCTTATGTCTTATGTTATGTATGTTATGTTCACCCTACTTGCCCAAGCAGATGCACTCTGAGTCTGAGAACTAGTTGTGGCGTAGAAGTGGGAAGTCCCGTATTGCTTTTAGAGGAAACTGATCCGAAACTGGTGAGTTTTCAGCAGTTCAAAGTATTCTGAGAGGATGACCCTGGTGATGGGCCGATAGGCCGATAGGGTTGATCTTCCCATGGACATGACTAGGAAGCTGGCGGTTCGGAAGAGGAAATGCAGAAGCGTGCTGAGGAGCATCCCGTTTAGCAGGAAGCCATGCAGCAAGGGCCTGTCATTGAAGCGCAGGAGCGAAAGAAGAAGGAGCAGGAAGCACGCCGCAATCGAGAAAAGGCTCGAAATACCAAAGATCCCAGGCCAGACCAGGAAGATCCAAGAAGTGTCCAGCGGTTGGGGTTGGACCGCAACCATTGCTTTCCTCTGTCAAAACAGATGGCCCCTGATCCATCTGAGTTTATAGCCCTCAACAACCCTCACTGGCGTCAATGGTATATATTATATTATATGTATAATTATGTATACATACTTACATATTCAATCATATTCACAAAATCGCAGTGTTTGACCAGAGTTGATCTTATTTTTTTGCGGCATGTAGCTATGGCCATGCTATGGCCACGCTATGGCCATGCTATGGCCATGCTATGGCCATGCTATGGCCATGTTCGGTCCAGGAGAAGAGTGGCTGCAATGCTGGAGCAAGGTCGAGACTGGGGCCAGGTCAGCCAGGGGTGAGTTCACCTGTGGCTGGAGCGTGCTGGAGCTAGGAGGATGAGGAGAATGATGTGTTGTTACTGTTTGTATTTGTTTGTCATGTGCATTTTTAATGTTCCTCTCCTCTTCTCCTCTTCTCCAGGTGGTTGCACTGTTGCACCTAATCGAATCAAGTCAGTTCGAAGTTCTCCAGGTGATTCCTTCACATCGCCGCGTCGCCAGAACTAGCACCCTGTTAGATCTGTCAGGCACGGCCAGACCAAGTTCGAGACCGGAAAGTCAAAGTGCCCATGCAGGTGGGCATGAAAAGCAACATGATGGCGCTTGGATCCGGTTGCATGGTGCAGAATTTGGCTTTGTCCTGCAAGTATAAGATGGGGGGCCAATCTTTGATCTAAAATGCCAAGTCTTACCATGAACTTTGTGACAGGAGTGCTAGGTTGCATTGACCCAGCATCCGAAGTCTGTTCAGATTTGACTTCTCCGAAAATTGGAAGACCCCAAAATGAACAGTTGAATATATGGGTATGGATCAATACCTATTAATACCATTTTTAGGGGGATGAACATCCATTTACCAGCTATTTTGATGTTCACCAGGGGTACAAGGTTTTGACACACTGCCATATGTGTGAACAGGTAGAGTGATGATCAACCACGGGATCTGGGGTTCCCTCTAAAAGGGGACGATGGCAGGTCTACACATCGCTACATGCAACCGGTGCAGAACGAATCGAAATGGTGGATGTTCATACCCTGCAGGAGCCAGTTGATGGTGCTATGCCATGCTATGCCAGTTGAAGTAGCTGCTAGATGATCTAGATGCTGCTAGTTTTTTTGGCACATCAGAGTTTGGAGAGCTAACGATATTAGTAGTTTTTTGCTGTGCCTGGGCATAACATTATAACATTCCAACTGCTGGTGGAACATCACAGATTCCCAGCTCCATCGTGAAGCAAGTCAGGGCAGATGTAAGGGCTTGAGCGCCGGCAGCTGTAACTACAGGGAGGTGCCATCGGCAGAGACCTGCACAGATCTACCATGATCTACCCTACCTGGGAGCCCAGTGTCAGATGATGTCAGATGTATCGAGTTCAGACTGCTGATTTCATGAAACTTTCAGAATCTCCACAAGAATGACATTGAATTATGTCCAGCATTGTCCAGCTAAGTTTTCCTGCATCCATGATATTGGAGCATGCGCTCCTTCCATATCATTCTTCAGAGGATGCGTCACCAGCTCCTTCAAGGTTGAAATTCAACTGGCATGTCTTCAAAGTCTTGAAATGCATTTTTGAACTCAAATGCAGCACCAAGTTCGCAAGGTTCTTGGCGAGTCTTTCGAGTTTTTGATGATTCACGCATCAAGTGTTTCCACCTGCAGGTCCGGAATTTGGCAGAGGAGGAGGCAGTGCCTGGCAGCACATGGATCCGTTTATCCTTCTCTTGGTTTACCCGACTGCATTGGAAGAGGTTTCCAACACTATGACAATGTACACTAGCAGGATTGTTTTTTATTTATCCAAAGTCTTAGGTGAGCAAAGCATTCCCGCCCATGCTCCATTTTCTCTCCACGAATGAGGGGTGCACCAATTCTGATTCTTAATTCTAGCCAGCATTCAAGTTTTTACATGTTTTTACATCACCTTTGCTCTTCATTTTCCCTAAGTCGGCTCATTACTGCCCCCCGGGTATTCGGTTCCTTCCCCCGGTCCACGGGTTTATCGCACAGATTGATCGTATTAGGTGTGTCACCCAGTTTGGTTCATATCCCCGGCTCCTCTCCCAGAGATGCTACTGTTTCTAGCAATGTTTCTGGAGGAGAGACAAGCAAAGTGGTTGAATGCCACTGCACCCTTGGAGCCAAAAGATTTCATTCGGGAGAACAAGGTGCGATGCTTGGTGAAATGTGATGATGGGCAAAGATGGGCAAAGATGGGCAAAGGGTGAATCAGTTAAGGTTGTTCGGTTGATGAATCCAGGATTGTCGATAGGATTTGATAGGGTGGGAGTGAATGAGAGATGAGACGGGGTAAAAATTGAGAACTTGGAGAGCGGATTGGAATAGTATGCAATGATATTATATATATATGTATATATATCTATATAAATGTATATATATATTGTGTTCATCCTGTATGCACTAGTCACATGAGTCACTGGTCACATATCAGGACTTGAGGAGGTCCAACATGAGAAATACCCTGGCCGCACGACCTGTCACCGTTTCGGAGTTTTCATCAAGATCCTGTGCAGGCGCAGCTTGGCTATTACACTGACATGCACGAGGAAAGCCGACAGCTGAGTTTTTTTTCTGTTGCAGAGATTTGGGTATGGGTCAATACCTATAGATACATTTTTAGTGGGATGAACATCCATTTACCAGCTATTTTGGGGTTCACTAGGGGTACCAGGGTTTTGACCCATCCCCATTTGGCTAAATCTAATATGAATCACGAAAGATGGCTGCTGAGAAGATTATGTCTACACATGGGTCAAATTTTGTGTACTGTAAAATCATTGCACGACCCGTTCCTTTCGTTTGCCAACGGGGTCAACGGGCTAGCTATCCAGCGATCGATTTTGGAACTATACATGCACATGCTCCCCTGGGTTGAGGTCGCTACAGAGCAGAACTCTTTGAGGCTAGCAGAATGGTTTGAGAGAACCGAATGATTGCTGATGATTGCTGCTTTGAGGCTTTGATTCTTTGGGACCCAGATTGCAACGAAAACCTGCCAGGCAAAGCTCAAGTTGGCCAAGAAGAGAAAAGAAAGAGCAGATGAGGCAGTGAATCAGACCACCATATATTGATGCTAATGGCGACGTGTCATGAAAATCTTGGAAGCTACCAATACCAATCAGCTAGAGCCCTGAGCCCCTGAGGCCAAATCAGAGCAGAAGATTGCCATGATGTGTGGAAGGAGGCAGGATCCAATCTACGAAGGAAATCTTTGCAATTTGAGGTATGAATTAGATGATGTTCCAGCCGACAAGGGAGCCAACTACTACAGGAAGTGACAAAAATATACCAAAAAATGTGGGGAAAATGATGGAAAATGTATAAATGAAAAATCATGAAAATAAGGGAATGAACAAACATGGAAAGCTCACGTTATTGTGCTTTCAAGTGTCATTGTGCCTAATGGCCTGAGAGACTCAGCACCTCATTTTCTCCAGGCGCTTCATGAAGGGTCCAGGCTGGGAGCTGGGAGTCGTTTCGAAGAGGCAGTGGTCACTGGAGTTTCATGATATTCATGAAGAAGATCCCATTCTTTTCTCTGATTTTCATAGGAACTCATGATATATTAACAATATATAAACCATCACCACCCTTTTCGTGGGGTGTAAGCAAGGGGACGTACACAAAATGTAAGCTACAGTTTTGACCCCCTCGGGAAAAAACCCGAGGGGGACGGCTATTTGTATGTTAGACCCCTCCTAGGTCCAAAAACAAGCACGCACGGATTTACATTTTGAGGGGGGGTCGAAAGTCCGTAATAGATACGTCACCCCGTACCCCCGCCATTCTCCCCCCATACTCTACGGATAGGGGGGGAGGTAAAAATGTTACTAAGACATCTATACCATGGATAGCCTGTAAGGTTCATTTGAGGTCCGTTTGAAGTCCGTTTGAGGTCCAGTTGAGATTATTTAGGTGCAGAGATGATGCTTCATCTTGGTTGCCGAGCTTCAACGCTTTAAAACTTGGGTCCTGGAGTGCTGGGTCATATTCTTGGACTTTTGAGCCCTAGATTCAAGGCTACTTAAAAATGTCTTAGTATAGTTGTCTTAGTACAGTGTAGGATGGTTACATGATTTTATCTTGATTCCATCATCTACTTTGAGCAGTTTCTGCAAGGAACTATGGACCTTGGGTGTAGGATGGTTACATGATTTTTACTCTTGTACAGTATCCCATTGTTTTCCTATAGGTAGGAGGTAAATTTGAAGACCTTCAACATCTCATTTTACATTTTTTCCCCACCTGCCAGGTGAGGGTTGTTAGATTTTATGTCAGTTGCCTCCTCGTCCTCCTCCTTCTCCTCCTCCTCCTCTCCTCCGCCTCCTCCTGCCTCGTCCTCCTCTCCTCCTCCTCCTCGTCCTCCTCGTCGTCCTCGTCGTCCTCGTCGTCCTTGCTCAACTGCGACCTGCGATCCACAGTGTTCTCTGCCGGGCCTCAACCACGACCATCCACGCCCAGTGTTCCCTGCCGGACCTCAACCACGACCATCCACGCCCAGTGTTCCCTGCCGGACCTCAACCACGACCATCCGCGCCCAGTGTTCCCTGCCGGACCGCAACCGCGACCATCCGCGCCCAATGTTCCCTGCCGGACCGCAACCGCGACCATCCGCGCCCAGTGTTCCCTGCCGGACCGCAACCGCGACCATCCGCGCCCAGTGGTCCCTGCCGGACCTCAACCGCGAGTATCCGCGCCCAAGTGTTCCCTGCCGGACCTCATGAGATATGCCAGATAGAATGCCAGAAGATATGCCAGATGGAAGATGATGCCAGAAGATATGCCAGATAAAATGCCATGAGATATGCCAGATAGAATGCCAGAAGGTATGCCAGATAAAATGTCAGATAGAATACACAAGATCCAGATAGAATCCCAGAAGATTTGCCCAGAAAATATGCCAGATAGATATGCCAGAAGATATGTCAGAATATATGCCAGATAGAATGCCAGATAGAATGCCAGAACAGAATATATGCCAGAAGATATGCCAGATAGAATGCCAGATAGAATGCCAGAAGATATGTCAGAATATATGTCAGAAGATATGCCAGATAGAATGCCAGATAGAATGCCAGAAGATATGTCAGATAGAATGCCAGAAGATATGCCAGATAGAATGCCAGAAGATTTGCCAGATAGAATGCCAGAAGATATGTCAGATAGAATGCCAGAAGATTTGCCAGTAAGAAAATGTAAAAATGTCACGGTGGGGATCACACGAAGTAAAGTAATTTGAAGTTCAAGGATTTCCCAGTAATTTGCAAGGAATAATATACCTCCTATACCTCTATGTCACATGTGGAAATGATCAAAAATATAGAAAAAGTGTAGAATGTATTGGAAATACCAAGCAATCGGGGTCCTACAAGCTTTTAATTTACATTTTTGAATTTCTGCACTTCTGAAGCTATTTGCAGACCTTTAGACTATCATTTTACATGTTGTTTACCTTCTTACATTTTGAACATCCCCCTAGCTTTCTAGGAAATTGCGGAAAAAGGGGGATCTACTAAAGTGAAAGTTTGCAATTAGAACGTACTTTGAAAAATAAATGAAAGTTAACAATTCTCACCCCCCTCCCTTAAATACGTCTAAAATGTAGCTTACATTTAGGGTACGTCCCCCTATCTTAAAAGGGTAGTGATTATAAACCCTAACCCAATCCACATTCATATGTCAAACAAATTGCAGCAAAAAAAAAACATGCAGAATTCAGACGTTGAAAGTGGGACGACTACTTCAGGGCGAAGATATTTGACCATGGCAGCAATTCCACAGTGCCAGGTCTTTTCAACGAGGTCTCCTTGCTCAGTAAAGCGAGTGGAGCTGGAAAGTCTGGCCACAATTGCCCCAACACCCCAATAGAACAGTAAATGACTGATAAAAATAGATCCGCAAATGATAGATTCATTGTGCAGGAAATCAACAAGGAATAAGTTCTATAAAAGTTCGACCAAGCCATGGTGAGCTCACAAAGCTGCCAGAGTGCAACCAAGGTGCTGAGCGGTTACCTACGGAGAATATCTCCCAACAAGGCCTTGTTGTTGGTGGGTTCATGCAAGCTCTGTGCTGGGTTTTTTTTTCAGTGGCACAGAGATTTTTTTACCTGTCAAGTGGCTGGATGTGCCAGGAAGCTCCGTGCGGCGCTCAGATTTATTTTCCTCAGCAGACTGGCAGACTGCTTGAATTGTGGCAAAGCATAGCTTGTGTCACCAACATCCAGCAATTGGTCGTACTGGCAATTGATAGTACTGGTATGTGACTTCAGCTGAGCCAATCGCAAGGTCTGGCAAACAGCAGGAGGACTGCTGATCAGGGTCATACCTGGGCACAGTGGTCTCCACTGAGTAAGTAGACTACAGTACTATATCATAATATCATACTATATCATACTATATCAATACAGTATATACTATAATAGTACTGTTAATAGTACTGTATATGTACTATAGCATCGCTGAATTTCACAGATCCAGGCAGTGGGAGATCCGCAGTATCTCATTCTCGTCGTATCTTTCTTTAGGGACGCGAAGACGAAGCTTTCCGCAAGGAAGAAGGGAAGCCTGCGAGGATATGGACAGCTGTACGAGGAGACTCATGATGACAAGCAATTGTAGTATTTGTAGTTATACAATGTTACAAATGCTCATCAGTTGTGACTAGGGAATTCCTTCTAGGATATACAGTATATAATGTCTATATATGTATATATAGGCTTGTCCTGGCTTCTGGAACTGCGGCAGCAGTTACGCACACGCGGGGTGGGGGGTGGGGTGGGGTGGGGTGGGATGTTAACGTTCATGTGAACTTGCGGCAGCAGTTGATGCTACGCACACGCGGGGTGGGGGGGGGGGGTGGGATGTTAACGTTCATGTGAACTTGCGGCAGCAGTTGATGCTACGCACACACGGGGTGGGGTGGGGGGTGGGGTGGGATGTTAACGTTCATGTGAACTTGCGGGAGGATGTTAACGTTCATGTGAACGGGACAAGTTTTACCAACCTAATTCAGGTTTGCGCGGTTCCAGAAGCGGGGACGAGGATGATGATGATGATGATGATGATGATGCTGATGCTGATGCTGATGCTGATGAGTATGATGATGATGATGATGATGATGTGATGCTGATGATGATGATGATGATGATGCTGATGATGTGATGATGATGATGATGATGATGACGATGATGCTGATGATGATGTTGATGATGATGATGAGGATGATGATGATGAAAATGACCCAAATGAAACTTGTAAATTCCGGGACGAAATTTCGTCCCGGAATGGACAAGTTTTCCCAACCTAATTCAGGTGGTCCGCAGTTCCAGAAGCGGGGACGAGGCTATATATACACCTCATGAATCCTGATGAATCCTTTGGTGACGCCATTCATCACATGGCTGCCATGGCTTGAACCTGGCTTCTCTGTCCAGGTTCCGTCATGGAAGCTGTGGAGTACAAATGGAAGGCCTGGCATTGCCCAAAAAACTGGTTGTAACAGTTGTAAACATCCCAGTGGTTAATAAGATTCAATAAGTGTGTTGTAATGTTTTGTAATCATTGGTTGTACTCCAGTCTGGAAGTTACACCGTTTCACTTGACCATGGCTATCTCTTCGGGATGGTCCATGGTCAGCTTCACAAGCCGCGAAGGATCGAAGGAGGAAAGTGGTCCAGCGCACTTCTCAGCACAGCTCCAGTGGCTCCAGTGGCTGTCAGACACCGACAGCATGCTTCGAGGATCGTTGATGGGCCCTAAACCGTTGTATCCATATGTATCCATGGTTTATCATCAAATCAAAGGAATTCAAGGGATATTAGTGCATAATTGAGGTCACAATCCCAATAACCCCATGAACACTGTATTGGGTTCTGTCTCGATCGCTGGAGTTAGAAGCAAGCCAAGGCAGGCTGCGGCCAAGCGAGTTTGCAGCCAAGCGGGTTGTTGCTTACCAATATCCCAATATGAAACCCATCATTTGGCCGGGTTGACAACCCATTTACATCCATTTATGGCAATATGATTGTACTCGTAGTATTGGGAATGGTTTATTATTGGCATATTACATTTCGTCACCAATACTATGGATATCCATATCCAATGCCAATATGATGGTATTTTGCATGGTTTTACCACATTCCATCTCGAGTCTCCTGAGGCCTCGTTTCCAGAATTGCTGAGACGTCTGCAGCTCAAGCATCGCGAAGTTGGATTCCCTCGTTGGGTTTGGGAAAAATCACAGGAAACCCCGACATTTGATAGTAAAACGATGTAAAACGATGTAAAACTCATAGTTTCCAGTTTCCTGTAATTATTTCTCCCACACAACAATCTGCTGATGGGTTTGGCCGAACTTGTTCCTCCAGTGACAGAAAATGCCCTATTTGCAGATGATATAGATGAATTCCCCCTCTATCAAGCTCCATCTTTGGGCGATTTCGTGGCCTTTGATTACAGCAGGGTAGCTGCATCTGGCAGGAAAGATCGCGCATCGGCGACGAATGCGAAAACTAAGAGCTGTGCGAACGCCGAGACGTTGGATGTGATGAGATGTGGTTCTCTCGCTGGATTTGTGAGTCACTTATTCAAGGAGTCATTGTTTTGTTGAGTCTTCAGTGTCTTTACTCGTGTCTTGAATTGCTTTGATACGTTTATAATTGTTGATGTAGTGTTTGATTGTTCTTATTCATTTGTGGATTAGGTTTATGGTCTCCTCACACTAGACGGTGTAGAGCTTTCTCAACAATTTGAGATATTTGAGGGACCATCTGCAGATCATAAAATGGACAAATGGAAAGGATAGGAAAGGAGCTTCTTCTAGCATCTTCCCACAGCATCCGATTGGTGAGGTCATGAAAGGGGTCTGCGGCTTCGTGGCTATGCCAGGAACATAGCTGACAGCTGACGGGGATCGCTGAGTCAAGCGAATCCTGGCGCTGAGGCGAATCTGGGTTCAGCGAAAATACAATGCCCAGACGATGATGGTGCATTTGCTCAACAGGCTTTGAACAGCGGTGCTGCGAGGTTAGATGCAATAGTTCGGATTGCACTTGTTCACTTGTTTAGCATGAACTTGCTCGATTAGCTTCGATTAGCTGGATTCAGAACTCATGTTTCATCCTTCTTTCATAGGTTGGTCTTTTGGTTGGATGACAACAACAGTGGCAGATCCAATGGCAGACCAGCAAAGTACAAGGATAAGTAAAGCAAGGGGAGCTGAAGCAATGATGTGTTTAGTTTTTCCCCACATTGACGTGTGGGGTTTTTGCTTTTAGTTCTGTATCCGCTCCTCCTTCCCTCCCGCCCTTCCCTCCCTCCATCACTCACACTCACTCACACACACACTCACTCACTCACTCACTCACTCACTCACACACACACACTCACTCTCACTCACTCACTCACTCACACTCACTCACTCCATCACTCACACTCACTCACTCACACACACACTCACTCACTCACTCACTCCATCACTCACACTCACTCACTCACACACACACTCACTCACTCACTCACTCCATCACTCACACTCACTCACACACACACACTCACTCACTCACTCACTCACACACACACTCACTCACTCTCACTCACTCACTCACTCCATCACTCACACTCACTCACTCACACACACACTCACTCACTCACTCACACACACACTCACTCACTCTCACTCACTCACTCACACTCACTCACTCACACACACACTCACTCACTCTCACTCACTCACTCACACTCACTCACTCACACACACACACTCAGTCACTCTCACTCACTCACTCACGCTCACTCACTCACTCACTCACACACACACTCACTCACTCCACTCACTCACTCACTCACACACACACACTCACTCACTCACTCACTCACACACACTGCTGAATTGGGTTTGAAATGGACCGCCATGTGAATGATCTCGTTCTCGCCTTGAATTCCTTAGAAACCTGGCCAACACTGCTGATAGAAATTGCACCCTACTCTACCAAACCGCTGTAACACAGGAGAGCTTCCAAACTAGCTCGGTACTATGCTAGCACAATGCATAAAAAACCGCTAAACATTATAGCACAATGCCATGCCGATGCAACACATGAAGACTCCCGAATCAGCTCGATGCCATGCAAGTACAATACATAAAAATTTGTTAAAGTATGGCTCAGTGCCATGCCGATGTAACACATGAAGGCTCCCGAATCAGCTCAATGCTATGCAAGTACACTATATGAAAATTTCCAAACTATAGCTCAGTGCCACGCCAATGCAACATGAAAGATCCCCAATCAGCTCGGTGCCATGCCAGCGCAACACATGAAGGTTCCCAAATGAGCTCAGTGCCATGCCAGCGCAATACATGAAGGCTCCCGAACAAGCTCGATGCCATGTCAGCGCCATACATGAAGGCTCCCGAACGAGCTCAGAAAATCAAAAACTGCTAGTGCAAGTAATAGAGGAGACAGTACGAATGTGAAATTCTTTCTTAAAGCAAACAGCGTCATAGAGGAACAGAAATCAACAGTTCGATTCGCAGGTACGTGCAGTTGATCAGACTGCATATCCTCTCCAAACATCAGTAGCTTCGTTGGCCACGGACTGATGAATGGAGCCGTGGCCCCCTGCTCTGCTTTCACTTCAAGGGTTAAAGTACGTATGTATATGAGTTTGTGCCTGCATGTGATAGCAGGATTCACACACACACTGGGCCCGATAGGGCCATTAAGTAGGACGAAACAAGCAACTTTTGGAGTTTTGGAGTTCTAAGCGGGATCATGTCTTTACTTATTTGAAGTGCCAAGCTTGAGCTGAAACCAAATGGTCACAACATGTTTGGTGCAATTTCAACTGTGCAATTCTGATGCTTCAGGAGCAGTCTGTCATGTACATGCTCTTGTCAGGGAAATTTATGATCATGAAGAAGAAGCACCAATGTCAACGGAGGAAGGAAAGAGTATCAATCCGACATCTTGTACATGCGCAATGTCAGCCCTGTTTTCATCCTCGTTACCAATCTAGGCGTACTGAAGCAGCTGGTTTTTGGTCATGTGCGGAAAACGTATTCTGCAAAGTTGCAGCGCCTCATCGATACATCGGAAATATTCTGGATCAACATGTAAATGTAATGCAAAAATATCTCGAAGTTGCGCCCAACAGACGTGTGCAGGTTGTGAATGCTGAACGATCAATCTCATCCGAGCCAAAAGCCCAGAGGTAACACTGCACTAAGGCTAAGACGAACTGCGGACTGAGATCGCTACCCACACTGTCACTCTAAGGGCTTGACAACAAAAGTGCATGTGAGTGAAAAGTATGTCCGATTTGTCACAACATCTCACCTATTGGTATAACACTATACTCGCCACTTTTGGTAGCTTGAAATGAGAAATCGAAACGACAAAGCTAAAAGTGAATACCCGGATTTTGCGAGGGGATCAAACTGTGAACATCACTTCAAGAAGTTAATCGCCAAACAAACATCAAATTGATTCAATTTGCCATTCCTGTTTCACACTCACTGATAACATAATCACCGCGAACGGCTCTATCACTCTGTACTGTTGATATGACAGCCACATCTTCCGCTCACAAAATCGCAACAGAAATGCAAGGGCACATGGTGAATATATCATTTTGGCGCTGCGCTCACAAATTAATCTAAACATATCTAAATATAACGGCTATGCCCTTGACTTGCGCTAACTGGGATCTGAAAATCCAGCGCCGATCAGAAGCATTATGACAAGCATCCCAAAAGAGACTTGCGGCATGATCCGCACGAACGCCTCCCGCATGTATGGTGCAGTGCTGGTGCTGTCGCGAATATGCAACTCCAAAAATACTGGTGGGGCGAGTTGCGTCTGAGAAATGTGAATATGCCATTGCCTTTCGGAATGTTTCTTTCAGTGATGGTTTGACATCTTCTTCACGGTCGCTGTTACTCATGCTCCCCCTGGAATAGAAACCAGGAACTGGCAACCATTGAGCTTGATGTTCGGCAGCAGCTGAAGGTCGAATATACCCGTCCCGTAGAATGGCACAGGCAGTCAAAATACTACTATTGTGTGCAAAGGTAAAAACAGAGGGAAATTGAGGAGCATCACCAACTGTCTTGAAGGTAGGAATGTCCAAATGGAGAATCACAGCCCCTTTGAACTTTGTGGTCGTAGAGTCCGCTGAATGTGAAAGCTGAATAAATTCTGCTTTCTGAAACTTCTTAATCAAAGTTGGAAAAGAATTCATCGTTTTGCTAAGCACAAAACATGCCTCCCTGAGAGTATGAAAGTCACCAGGAAAGGTTGAACGAATTTGATCTGCCAAGAAGTCCCCAAAAGGCGTAGCCTGGATGGTAATCTCCGGTTCCAATATAAACCACCGCTTGCGAGTATAATATTCTGGATTTGGGGCGTACTTCTGTGACGTTTCCACTACCCGACCAAGTTCCAAAGCATTCGCAAGTCTCTCAGAAACTTGAAACAAGTCTGCATGTAACCGTTCATTGAGTAAATAATATACTTCTTCCCATACGCACTGCTGAAAATTTCCGCGGGTCAGAGGCTGAAGGGCATCACAGAAGAAGCCAGCAAGTATTGGTGTAACAAAACACTGTCGACACAATGGGTGTCCAACTTCCAAGACTCGTTCTGTGCTGTCTTTCCAGCGAAAATCATGCACCGTCATGTCCGTCAGTCTTTGAATCGTTGTGTATTCAGTGTATTTGATCTTTCCATGGAAATTGAACTCTTGCACCATGTAAACGAGGTTTATACTTGGCAGGCTGGCTTTGAGGCGAAGACGAGTTCAAATCTGAGGCAGCTGCGGTTCCAACACCTTCTGAGGTTAAGACTGCATCATGGCCACTCCCTCTTGCGACCGATTGAGAAGCACTTCCAACTTCGTTAGGTTCTGCCACTGTGAAGGGGGCTAACATTTCGGGCATCATGAGGTTGGGAACGGGCATCACAGAGGGAAAAATAGGTTGATATGCCGTTTGAGCTATCTGGGTCAAAGCGAGTTGTGCTTCCACTTGACTTAGACGATCCATCATCTGAGTAAGTTGTTGAAGACCCTGTGCGTCCGAGACTTCAAGCCGGTATTCATCCAGCTGTCCCCGCACACTCAAACTCGCTATTGGTCTAGGTGGTGAATTGACTATGGGACTCACATGAACCTGGGGTTGAACCTGCGCAGGTGGTGGAGGCAATGGTGGTAACCAAGACATCGTGAAAGGACCGCGTTGTCGTTGACCATCATATTGAGGAGGCGGACCCCCAGCACTTTTTGACGGCATGGCTATAGCAGCTATAGAAACAGTGGTTTGCCAGCATCAAGCAACACATAATAACAAATTAACACATAGTAACAAATTGCAAATATCAAGTGATACAAAACATTTTTGCGCGCATCAAGGTACACATAACAAAATTCAGAAATTTCTCGGAACAGCCCATCATGTTCTGCACATGCGTTATCATGAAGGTCATACAGTCATACATGCAGGATTTATCGAATAACCAAGCTTGATGCCTCACACAAGCATGCAGAATTCAAATTCCGAACTTCCCACGGAATGATATAATGCAAAGAGAAGCACTGGTTTGGTTCTTTAGACCAAAGGAACACACACTGACACACACATGCACACACATACAACCAAGTCTTTGCATGGTGGACTGAGTGCCGCAACATCCATGTATCAGTTAGTCTTCGCCTTAAGGCTCCTTCACCGCTAGGCGTCCTTCACCTCTAGGCGTCCTTCACCGCTAGGCGTCCTTTTGAGTGCCGCTAGGCTGTTCTTCGCCCATTTGGGCTCCTTCTACTGTCATCTACATGACAGTCATCCTACACGACACGCTAATGTGTCGCGAGAAAATCCTTGAGCTGGGACGAATCCCTGCGATGGTGTCGGCATAATCTGCCGTGCACCCAGTACACACTGCTGAATTGGGTTTGAAATGGACCGTCATGTGAATGATCTCGTTCTCGCCTTGAATTCCTTAGAAACCTGGCCAACACTGCTGATAGAAATTGCACCCTACTCTACCAAACCGCTGTAACACAGGAGAGCTTCCAAACTAGCTCGGTACTATGCTAGCACAATGCATAAAAAACCGCTAAACATTATAGCACAATGCCATGCCGATGCAACACATGAAGACTCCCGAATCAGCTCGATGCCATGCAAGTACAATACATAAAAATTTTGTTAAAGTATGGCTCAGTGCCATGCCGATGTAACACATGAAGGCTCCCGAATCAGCTCAATGCTATGCAAGTACACTATATGAAAATTTCCAAACTATAGCTCAGTGCCACGCCAATGCAACATGAAAGATCCCCAATCAGCTCGGTGCCATGCCAGCGCAACACATGAAGGTTCCCAAATGAGCTCAGTGCCATGCCAGCGCAATACATGAAGGCTCCCGAACAAGCTCGATGCCATGTCAGCGCAATACATGAAGGCTCCCGAACGAGCTCAGAAAATCAAAAACTGCTAGTGCAAGTAATAGAGGAGACAGTACGAAATGTGAAATTCTTTCTTAAAGCAAACAGCGTCATAGAGGAACAGAAATCAACAGTTCGATTCGCAGGTACGTGCAGTTGATCAGACTGCATATCCTCTCCAAACATCAGTAGCTTCGTTGGCCACGGACTGATGAATGGAGCCGTGGCCCCCTGCTCTGCTTTCACTTCAAGGGTTAAAGTACGTATGTATATGAGTTTGTGCCTGCATGTGATAGCAGGATTCACACACACACACTCACACACACACACTCACTCTCACTCACTCACTCACTCACACTCACTCACTCACACACACACTCACTCACTCTCACGGCCTGCCTCGGGCTCCGCGTCTTTTGCGTGGCAGGCGTGGGACAATGTGCACTGCCAAGGGGTCGGATGTACGCCCTGGCGTCCCTCGGGCTCCGCCTCTTTTGCGTGGCAGGCGTGGCACAATGTGCACTGCCAAGGGGTCGGATGTACGCCCTGGCGTCCCTTGGGTCTCCGCCTCTTTTGCGTGGCAGGCGTGGCACAATGTGCACTGCCAAGGGGTCGGATGTACGCCCTGGCGTCCCTTGGGTCTCCGCCTCTTTTGCGTGGCAGGCGTGGCACAATGTGCACTGCCAAGGGGTCGGATGTACGCCCTGGCGTCCCTCGGGCTCCGCGTCTTTTGCGTGGCAGGCGTGGCACAATGTGCACTGCCAAGGGGTCGGATGTACGCCCTGGCGTCCCTCGGGCTCCGCGTCTTTTGCGTGGCAGGCGTGGGACAATGTGCACTGCCAAGGGGTCGGATGTACGCCCTGGCGTCCCTCGGCTCTTTTGCGTGGCAGGCGTGGGACAATGTGAGCAGCCAAGGGGTCGGATGTACGCCCTGGCGTCCCGCGGGCTCCGCGTCTTTTGCGTGGCAGGCGTGGGACAATGTGAGCAGCCAAGGGGTCGGATGTACGCCCTGGCGTCCCTCGGGCTCCGCGTCTTTTGCGTGGCAGGCGTGGGACAATGTGCACTGCCAAGGGGTCGGATGTACGCCCTGGCGTCCCTCGGGCTCCGCCTCTTTTGCGTGGCAGCCGTGGGACAATGTGCACTGCCAAGGGGTCGGATGTACGCCTGGCGTCCCTCGGGCCCTCGGGCTCCGCCTCTTTTGCGTGGCAAGCGTGGGACAATGTGCACTGCCAAGGGGTCGGATGTACGCCCTGGCGTCCCTCGGGCTCCGCCTCTTTTGCGTGGCAGGCGTGGGACAATGTGCCCTGCCAAGGGGTCGGATGTACGCCCTGGCGTCCCTCGGGCTCCGCCTCTTTTGCGTGGCAGGCGTGGGACAATGTGCACTGCCAAGGGGTCGGATGTACGCCCTGGCGTCCCTCGGGCTCCGCCTCTTTTGCGTGGCAGGCGTGGGACAATGTGCACTGCCAAGGGGTCGGATGTACGCCCTGGCGTCCCTCGGGCTCCGCCTCTTTTGCGTGGCAGGCGTGGGACAATGTGCACTGCCAAGGGGTCGGATGTACGCCCTGGCGTCCCTCGGGCTCCGCCTCTTTTGCGTGGCAGGCGTGGGATAATGTGCACTGCCACGGGGTCGGATGTACGCCCTGGCGTCCCTCGGGCTCCGCCTCTTTTGCGTGGCAGGCGTGGGACAATGTGCACTGCCAAGGGGTCGGATGTACGCCCTGGCGTCCCTCGGGCTCCGCCTCTTTTGCGTGGCAGGCGTGGCACAATGTGCACTGCCAAGGGGTGGGATGTACGCCCTGGCGTCCCTCGGGCTCCGCCTCTTTTGCGTGGCAGGCGTGGGACAATGTGCACTGCCAAGGGGTCGGATGTACGCCCTGGCGTCCCTCGGGCTCCGCCTCTTTTGCGTGGCAGGCGTGGGACAATGTGCACTGCCAAGGGGTCGGATGTACGCTCTGGTTCGGATGTATGCTTTGGCGTCCCTTGGCACTCACTCACTCACTCACACTCCCTGACTCTCTCACTCTCACTCCTCACACTCACTCCGTCACTTACTCACTCACTCACTGACACTCTCAATCACACACATACACACAAAGATCGATGGATGGATGGATGGATAGATGGATAGATAGATAGCTCTCACACAACCACACTCACTCACTCACTCACTCACTCACTCACTCACTCACTCACTCACTCACACACACACACCCACGCGCACACGTGCACACGCGCACACGCGCACACGCGCACGACAATGCATATGATGCAGATCCTGAAGAATGAAGTTGCCTGATGATCAAGGCGAGAAACGGTTTGATGTAAGAGTGCTGTTAAGTATCATCTAGTCATCGTATCTGAGCATTGTCCTCGACCACTGTGTGCCACATTGTAGCTCCACAAGCAAATCACAAATTCACATACATGTATCATTGTATGTAGATTGACTAGCCGTCGATCATGTATCACAGACAGAGAGAGAGATAGATAGATAGATAGATAGACGAGATAGAGAGAGAGAAATAGATAGATGGATTGATTGATGGATGGATGCACGGATAGATAGACAGATAGATCGATCGATCGATAGATAGGTAGATGGATTGATAGATAGATAGATAGATAGAGAGATAGGGAGAGAGAGAGAGAGACATAGATAGATGGATGGATGGAGAGATAGAGACATAGATGGATGGATGCATAGACAGATAGATAGGTAGATAGATAAATAGATTGTTACATAGATGTTACATAGATAAATAGATAGATAGACAGATAGAGACATAGATAGATTGACATACTTGGTTCACTCCATTCAGTTTCAGCTTTGCCGTCTCCCTGGCATGTTTTGACGTCGGCCTGGCATGTTTGATATACCGGCCTGTTTGACGTGTGTCAGACTGCTCGGTGTAGCTTGGCCTGTTTGCAACATGTTCGACGTGCACAGAATAGATAGATAGATTGTTACATAGATGTTACATAGATAGATAAATAGATAGATAGATAGATAGAGAGATAGATAGATTGACATACTTGGCTCACTCTTGAGACTGGTTCTGAAGCGTCTTGCTGATTTTCCTGGCTCCGCATGTTTGCGCAAGCATGCCCAGTCGCAGCCACCCGATCCAACGAAGAGATGTGAGCTTTGGCTTGTTCCGCAGCACTCAGTCGGAAACGGAACTTGAAGCGTCTTGTTGATTTGCCTCGCTCCGCGTGCTTGGGACAACGTAGCTGCTCACAAAGACATTTCTCGGATTTGGCTCCTACATTTTTTGCAGTTTTGTGCAACTTCACGCAACATGTCGACTTCGCAGAAAAAAAAGCAAGGCATTTCGACATGTCTGATTGTTTGCAAGTCTAGCATGGCTTCTGGTTGCATGCTGCGTCGCCATGATTGAAAATTACGCAAGTCTGTGATGCTCTTATATGCATCTCCGCTGTCAGGAGGCCACGACCCTGGACTCGAGCGGACAGGCTCCGATGGATCACTGAGCTGGACCGTTCCAGTGTTTTCACGAGCTGGGATCTCAGTGCGATTTTTTCTGTCGAGATTGTAGACAACAATCTGGTTTGGCTCACTCTTCCTCACTGATATCAATCTGGTTTGGCTCACTCTCCATCACTCTCACTCACCGTGACTCACTTTCCATGCGCTCCACCAACCGACCATGAAAGTTTTGCAGGTGTGTGATGCTTCTTTGCATCTGCGTTTTCGTCAGGCCAGGGCCCCGGGCACTGGTGGGGGGAAGAGAGCGATAGGCTGCTGCCACATCTTGTTGCAGTCATGCGATTACAGTTTGTAACCAAAAGATGGATACAGCCTAGGATAAGAGTCTCAGTGCAAGGTACCGTCAGGACCCAGGACCGACCATGCAAGTTTTGCAGGTCTGTGATGCTTCTTTGCATCTGCGTTTTCGTCAGGCCAGGGCCCCGGGCACTGGTGGGGGGAGAGAGCGATAGGCTGCTGCCACATCTTGTTGCAGTCATGCGATTAGAGTTTATGACCAAAAGATGGGTACAGCCTAGGATAAGAGTCTCAGTGCAAGGTACCGTCAGGACCCAGGACCCTAATCCCAGCAAGATTCTGGAAGGGAGCATCAGGGCAACCCCATTATATGAGATCGTGGTACTGACTTTGTCCCATTATATTTGATATCGTAGCACTGAGTTTGCCCCAGCCCACCGACCTCCGCCTCCTGCCAGGTCCGCCCGTTTATATTTTTTGGGGAGATGGCAAACCACCTTGGTTGGGGGGCCCCAAAGCACACGCCCGTCATTGCATATCGATACACGTTGGTTTCGCGTCGCATCGTTGTCCTTCTTTCTGGTTCGCATGGAAACGGGACTTCGCCACCTTACCCCTCGGCACATGCAGACACGATACAAGGTATACGTGTCCAGGCTCCTCCTCAGGTCTTATGAATTTAAAAGGAAGTGATGGTGTACCATGGCCTTGCCATCAGCCACGGTACATCTATTGTCACTTCCTCCCAATTGAATCTATGATAACCTTCGGCCTGTAACCCCGGTTCCCCCCGATCTCTTGTTGTGGGCAGATAGGCCTCTCTCTGGACGGACGGACTTTTCTAAGTAAAAGAAAAGCAAAAACTATTTTCTGTTGCTTCTTCAAAGTGATCCCCTTTGAGAAGGTCCATTGACCTTTTTTGGGATTGATCGAGTGGCCTCAAATTGATGGTTGACGAGGTCATTTTGAAGAAGCAAGTAACTAGCTATTTGCTGGAGAAGAACATCACGGCGATCACCAAGGTCATCACAGATGTGTGAAGAAAAGGGTGAGCAAGGAGAACAACAGCTACCTTGCTGTTTTGAAGCCAGGAGAAACACCTCGCCACTGCCCAGGCGAAACAGATGGACGCGTTACAGTGGCTGGCGGTGGTGTCATGTGGTTCCCACCTATCAGCAGACAAACTCAACATGTACACACACGAGACGTGTGACTGGCTATCTGCCTGCGAGGGAATCCACCTCCGTCCAAAACGCGACGGACGACCAGGTTGTCCTCGTGCGCGCTTTGGTTCAGCTGCTGCAAGCAGTAATCGCGTCAAGCTGTTGCAGGACAATCTCGGGACTGACAAAAGTTTTAGTTAGGCTCGCCATGACATTACACACTTGGTCACGTATTGTGATGCGGTGCATATCGTCGAATCATTGTCTCACAGCTATGGAATATTTCGATTTGACAACCTTAGCGATTTGCTTACACTGTTCAAATATATATATTATATATTTCAAATATATATATATTATATATGTAACTATTGCCCGTTCCTATTACAATATTCTCAGGGGCTAGCGGCTAGGATGGTTCCCCCACCTTGGCGGGGGGCAGGTCGGTTCGTCGCCTGACTCAGCACCTCCGTGAGCAACTACTCCAAGGCAGGCTCTTGCCTCTGGGCTGCAGCTCCAGTTCCGGGAGTTTTGACGATGAGTTTTTTTTTTAAAGAAATTGGACGAACCGATGTGAACTGATGTTTGTTCCGCAGCAGTCAGTCGGAGACTGGTTCTGAAGCGTCTTGCTGATTTTCCTGGCTCCGCATGTTTGCGCAAGCATGCCCAGTCGCAGCCACCCGATCCAACGAAGAGATGTGAGCTTTGGCTTGTTCCGCAGCACTCAGTTGGAAACGGAACTTGAAGCGTCTTGTTGATTTGCCTCGCTCCGCGTGCTTGGGACAACGTAGCTGCTCACAAAGACATTTCTCGGATTTGGCTCCTACATTTTTTGCAGTTTTGTGCAACTTCACGCAACATGTCGACTTCGCAGAAAAAAAGCAAGGCATTTCGACATGTCTGATTGTAAGGCTGATGCCTGGCAACCAGGAGTCCATTTTGCATCCAGGATTCCATTTTACGAAGGGTCCATTCTCACTTTTAGTGGCACAAAGATCCTTGCAGAGGTCCTTGAGATGATCTTGTGGAGATCTTGCAAGGCTGTGTAAGATTCTGTAGAAGGTTCTGTAATAATTACAGTCCTAGTGCATCATCATGGATCTTGCAAAGGTCCTTGTGAGAAGATCTTGCGGAGATCTTCAACTTCAAAGACTTGTAAGACTTTGTAGAAGGTTTTTTGAGATTCTCTACAAAGCATGATTTGACCATGACTTTGTGGACCTTGCAAGAAGCTTGAATCTTTCAGGTCCGCTAAAATGAAAAAAATGTGTTGAGGGATGTTGTATGGCTGACACCACACCACCATGGCATCTTAAAAAAAAAAATCGGGGTGGGTACCACGATCCTTGTCTAATAGAACGGCTACCACTACTACAATTTATTACCACTATTTATTACTACTACTACTACTACTACCACCACTACTACTACTACTACTGCTACTACTTCTACTTCTACTTCTACTACTACTACTACTACTACTACTACTGCTACTGCTACTGCTACTGCTACCACTACCACTACCACTACTACTGCTACTACTACTACTACTCCTACTACTCCTACTGCTACTACTGCTACTACTGCTACTACTGCTACTGCTACTACTGCTACTGCTACTGCTACTAACAAGATTTCCCTTGAAAGAGGTCCTCAGGAAAAGAGCTTCAATTTGGAGACACTTTTGGCCTACTACTACTACTGCTACTGCTACTGCTACTGCTACTACTACTACTACTACTACTACTACTACTAGCAGTACTACTACTACTACTGCTACTACTACTACTACTACTCCTGCTGCTGATGCTGCTGCCGCTGCTGTTGCTCCTGGTGCTTTTGCTTTTGCTTTTGGTGCTGCTGTCGCCGCTGCGGCTGCCACTGCTGCGACTGCTGCCACTGCTGCTACTATTGCTGTTGCTGTTGCTGTTGCTTCTGCTGCTGCTGTTGTTGTTGCTGCTGCTGCTGGTGTTGTTGTTGTTGTTGCTGCTGCTGCCACTTTTTATTTAAACTGTTGTTCCTAGTCCTGCTGCTGCTACTACTACTACTACCATTATTATTATTATTATTCTTATTATTATTAGCGTTATTATTATTATTCTTACTATTTCCACCACCAGCAACAAAGGAAGGGTTTTTAAGTACGAGATATTGGCACAAGTTGCTACCTATGAATAATATTCAAGCACATTTTTCACCCACTAATTATTATTACGTACTCCCTGAGGATATTATTATTTTGAACCTACCCAGTGGAAGTTATTTCTCCGGCACCACCACCGCCATTACTACCACAACAAAAGCGACAAGAACAACATCATATTGAATTCGAACGGAGAGTTTTTTTACTGCAAAGGGTTCTTGGCAACTTTTTTCCAAGGGGTTTGAACCTCAAATTTGATCGGGTATTCAATCCACACAATGACATGACATCTGACATGAAATGTATATAATGGGTTTCAATAATGATTACGGGATTGATTTTACAAACAAAACCTTGAGGCCAACATATTTTTAAACACGGTTTTTTCCCTGTGTTTTTGTGCTCGCCGTCCGCAAACACCATGAGCAGGTCTCAGTGTGCGTAATTCTGCACGATTTTGCGCGTGCTGATTCACGTCAAACATTTTCCTGTTTAATAGCATAGAGGGACGGGCGCAAAACCTGTGGCATTTCGCAGCCATGCCGCTGGAGAATATAGATCAGTTGACTGAGTGCATGCCTCAATCTTGCCAGTCACGGGTTTGAATGAGATTCAGTCACAAGCGGTTTGACAAAAATCTACCTGACAGAGACGCAGTCAAAGAGTTTAAAGGGAAACTACATGAATGTCAATGTGTTCTACTATGTTGTTTCGAGTGCCTCGAAAATGTGTTTGCTTGCTCAGTGACGAGCCTTCCCCGGAAGCAACTCCTATGCAGGTTCGGTTTAAGAGATTTACTTTGATCTACCAGCCTGTAAAACATTGTAGTCTGTGATCCAAGCATGCCGTTTTTTTTTGCGCCAGGCTGCTGCAGCCACTCCTATATCTGTGCCTTCTGGCACCAAGTTTCCAAAGGTGGGCAAGGCTTGCTTGATTTCTGGCCAAGTGACAATCCATAAGTTCGACCGTGCCTGCAAACCTCGCTCAGCACCACTGAGGATGAAACTTGTTTTTGGGCACAATTTGGAACGAATTGCGTGTGGTGGTTGGCAATGATAGTAGAATCCAATTTCAGCTGGTGGGTAGTTCAGTCTGTGTGGCTTGCGCTCTGAGGTTCCTCCTCGCCCCAGCAAGAAGACACGAGCTGCTAAGACCAAACTTGTTACCAAACCGGTCTTCATGAAGTCATACGGCACAGTCCGCCATGCCCTCAAATGGATGCCTCACAGTGATCTTTCATGGCGTTGGGAAGGGAGCTGGCCAGGCAATGTGCCTGTCATGAGGCGTGTTTGGCTCGACAACCAGAGCCAACAACCGGTACCTCTCTGTCCGCGGCCGCCAGGACCTTTCTGAGTAAAATGATTGTTTTTTGGACATGAATGTTGGTTTCAATGTAATAATATGTTTCGATGCGTCATTGCGAGGACTTTGGGACTCAGATTCTTTGGTGGGACAAGTATCGCCAACAGTGCCGGTCGCACGGCATCAAGCCTGGCTCACACCGGTTTGTACCCCCAGAGCTTGCAGAGTTTGTTGCAGGAGAGGTGTCAAGCGTCCAGTGATGTTGGCCTGAAGTTCATCCAGTGGCATGAAGTGCAGTTGTTGAATTTAGAATCATCTTGCGATGGCAGGATTGCCGCGAGGTTGGACTCTGCCAATTTATGGCTCTGTCAAGCCGGAGCACTTCCGTGAACTTTTCCCCCCTCTTTCCAAGGCCAGCCTTAGCGTGCGACTGATATACTTTGTGAGCCGAATCCTCTAGTGGTTTTAAGTCTGGTTTGTGAAAAAATTGTCATTTCCTTGTAGGAGCCATCTTGTTTTTTCATAAGTTTGTGAAATAATTTAATTTGTCATTGCGTTCCAGGAGCCAGCTTTGACTGCCATATCCCTCTTCTCGGGGGTCGGCGGTCTGGAACTAGGCCTCCGTGAGCAGCGTCCCCAGAGCATAGTGCCGCAGTAGCGCCGAAGCTGTTGGTGGAGTTTCTCAGGTTTATCCGCCCTGCGTGTTTTGTGCAATCCTCAGCCCTTTTGCATCAAAGTCGGTGAAGTTGTGGGTGATTTTGTTTTGCTGTCGTCCGTCAAGATTTGATTTTGTTTTGGTCACGCATCAAGTGTATTGGGATGAAGCAAAGCAGATTATTTTTAAGGTCGAACGTGACGACTTCGCTACCCGTGTACTTCGAGCACGCCAGCAAGAGGGCCATCTTGGCCAGTGTCCTATCTACCGGGATGTCATGTCTTTCAGCTTGCGCCACTGCGATTCTGCGGAAGTTGCCAAAGCTGCTGGAGTAACATTGGGCTTTCCCTGTCAGGTCAGGAGGTTCAGTGGTGATTGGTCCCATTTTATCTGGTTGAGGTGTTGCGGATTCATTTTGTAATTTTTAATGCTAATATCGCTGTGCCAGGGGGTGTGTAAGGCCGGGAGTGAATTGGGTCTCTCTGACCCACGCAGCTCCTTGGTCACACACCTGTTTCGCTTGCTGGATGAAAGCGTCGATTGCGGCGGCAATCTGTCCATGTCCCAGATGTTCAAGTGATAGCACCAGAAGCTATGTTCGTTGATTTTTCAATTTAATAGCCCCCGTATGATATGATGTTGATGCATTGTTTCTAAGTCAATTCGTGCTGATCGAGAACGTGGCCAACTTGGTGTGCAAGGGGATGCAGAGCATGATGGCTTGGCTGGTTCAGGAGTCGTACAGTTGAATGTCATTTTTTTTACATTGAAACTGAGTCGTGGCCCTTTTGCAGGAATTTCTGTCCAGAGGATGGAAGTTGCAGTGGGTGAATGTCACTGGACATGAAGTTGGGACGCATGCCAGGGCCTGTGCTTAGGGCTTACCTACCAGTACAATAGCGGTTGTCTTTGCAGATTTTGTTTTCAAGGTCAATCGTGAGAGGGTGTTCTTGCTGGCGAGAAAGAGCAAGGACAATTTCCACTTCAAGGCCAAAAACTTAGTATCTTGCTTCAACATGTGCGCTTGAGATTTGAATTGGCTGCTGCTGTTTCGTGATGAGGATTTCCCAGCTGTGCGTAAGGATGTCAAGGCTATGTCCCCAGAGGCCATGAAGCAGAGTGCACTCAAGCCTTGGAATCCCAAAGGGAGTATTCCATTGCACAAATGGCTCCGCCCCACCCGGAACGAGCATGACGACCAGCGTTTGAAATGTCTTGGAAATATCGTTTTCCCACGGTGTGCTCAATTGGCCATGCATCAGCATGAGCATGAGTTGCGCTTTGGCTGTGACAAGTGATGGCAGGAGCCACAATAAGAATGTTTTGATGAAACCCATAGGATAGCAATGACAATGAAATTCTTTTTTTAACATGCTGCTTGGTGGCTTGTCACTACAAGCGCGTCGAAGTTGGTTGACTGCTTGATAAAGCGGTCCGTGAGGCACTTGTCGTGCAGGTTCTTAATTGGCTGTGATTAGCATTGCTTAGCTTTACAAATGCCTCTTATCACAGCTTGGTGTGAGCGTTGCAAAACTGAGACCCCATGCGAGTTTGCTGCATCTTTGCAGTTCCTGTCCGTGCCGCTCTTGGGTTCAGCTATTTACTTGTTTTTTTCATGTAGCCTTGTCTCAAACTGTTTGCACGCCTGCTCATTGATTCTTCTCGACCAATGGCCCGTGCCAACCTCATTGTAGTGCATGAGGCTGGCAGAGTGCTGTTCATGTTGGTGCTGGTTCCAGCCCACATCCAACGATTTTGTTTGAGCCATGTGTTTGCCAATGTCAGGCAGATCCGGATGATGATGAAGTGACTCTGGTGCTGCCTGGTCGGGAGCAATTTGACGATTCGCAGCCTGACATGGGTGAGCCATTTGACCCTTTGCCGTCCGAGGCCGGCCAGTGCCGAAGCCATTGTGCCAATCATAATCCCAGCTAGTTTGTCACAGCCACAGCCAGCCTGAAGGAGACTTTGGAGCAGAAGACCAATGCCGTCACGTTCCTAGCTGTTAGCTGATCTTCAAAAAGTCAACAACCATGTCATGCATGACACTTTGGGGCCCAGGAGACACCGCCTCTTACTGCAGAGAACCTTGCAAAGATTCAGGCATGTTTGTGCTATCTTGCTTTCAGATAATAAGTTTTTTAAAACAAAGGTCACTTGCCAAGTGGTAAGACATTGCAACTGCAATGCTCAGACTCATGTAGCCCACCGGGGACTTGAATGAACCCAGAGTTTGGGATCCAAGAATCCATTGCAAAAATTTTGCAGGCTTACCGGATTCCCATTGTTTTGACACGATTGACTTGGCCACCCCACAAAAAAGATTTTGGGAGATTCTGCATGGTGCAGCAATGAGTCTTCCCTTGATTGAGCCAGACGTAGCCATATCAAAGGAATTTCAGCCACAGTTGGAATCCTTTCATTTAGTGGAATTCTTCTCACTTGTTGCTTGCTTTCCTGTGAGGCAGCCATCCAGTCAGTGCCAAAGCGTGAGCCCACGTCATGCCAGGAGACTATGATGTTGTTTACGACAAGTAGATTAAAGATTAAATAGCAACAACAATTGTTGTCGACTCTGCAATCCTTAGGATGTTTCTTTAGATTCCCGAGGAGTTGATTGCCTGCAGCCCCCAGCCACGTGCAGTGGCACATGGAAGTCCCAACCTCAAGCGTGATGAGTTTGCTTTGCCACCCCCTCCGGCGAAAACCGACAGAGATCTTGATGACGCAGGCGCTTTCTCATTGATTCAGTTTTTGGTATGCCCACCATGGTCACATGACAATGATCCTCGTTGCTACTCAAGTTAGTTTTTTTTGGTCAAGCCGTTGTCATTTGTGGTAAGACTGCAGGTGGTGTGCGTTCGAAGAGCCGAAGCCGCAGTCCGAAAGACTTGGGCCGCTTGATCCGCAAATTTTCGATTGCTCCGCCGGAACCTGCTTTTGTGTAGGAGGTAGCCAGTAGCAGGACAACAGCCCTTGTTATTATATCACCAGGCAGTAGTGCAAGCACAGTGATTTTGGGATTTGTTGTTTTGAGGGCTGTCTTGCGATTTGGTGTGCAGCATGCGGATTTTATCGCAGTCAGCGCGTGAACTGCCGCCTGATGGATGGCCTTGAGAGACCAGTGTCAGCATGGCTTATAGGAGCTGGCAAAACCAACGCGCGTCCATGCGTTGGAAAATCGTGATTTCAACTCAGAGCCTGTGCAAAGAGTTTCCTTCTCGAACAATCCTTGCTTGCCTTGCCTTCAGTGCCACTCTTAGTTTCACCTTGGCCAGGAAAAAATGCCTGGCATGAACCCACATAGCATGCTGAATCATATTCGAAATTTGGAGATTAAGCATATCTCGTTGTCCAATTCCTTTGCAGCAGGGTGTGAGAATCTAGACCACTTGCAGTTAGCAGTTAGCATTGCAAGGTCTAGTCATGTTTAAGTTTCAGCATCAGTAGCATGTTGGGTGATATTGACACCCTTTCTGATGATGGTGCTCCACCTTGTTCTGGGCCGCAGCCGGCAGGGCAGGCTGGAGGAGGGGCTCTAGTGCATGCTGTGCCGCGAAAGCGGAAGGCTGACACTCTAGTTGACCCAGTGCTGGACAGCCGGATCCGGCAACAATTCCGACACATAGTGGATGGCACCTGCTATTGCTTTAGGAAGTCAAAGTCGGCCCGACACCAGAACTGCTTCATGCCATTCCGTGAGAGGTCTATGTTTGATGCTGCGCTTGCTGTTCGGTTGGACTTGCGAAAGATGACAAAGGAAGATTCCGACAAGAAAGTGCTTTGGTTGAGTACAATTGAAAAACCCAAGCCCTTTCAACTTTCAACTCGTCATCATTATGTTTGTTTTAGCTCAGATGCTGCCACCAAAAAAACAATTTTCTTGACCTGAGGCGTTTCAGATCTTGGGGCAGCGTGACCCGTTGACAGATGCAGATGATGGAAGAAGGGGGAAGGGTAGCTATCATTTTCTGGGCCGTCGGGTGTGCTTCGGCGGGTTGATCAAGCTTCTCGGGCTTGGGTCTAATAGAGCCTACCGACTACGAAGTGCAGCTGCCAAAGGCACTGAGTGTCCATTGGATGGACGGCTGGCGAAAGTTCGCCCACTCAACATAGGGTTGTCCAGTCACAAGCGGAGTCTGATCTTCGACTTTTTGACCAATATCTATCTCAGACACTCAGAGCCAGCTCCAGAGTGCAGTTCTGCCGGGAAACAGCCTGAAGAGAAGCAGCTTCAGTTTCGCCGTGCGTGTCGGAGAGGCAAACGGCCGCGAAGGATGAAGAAGAAGGACGATTCTGAATGGAGTCCTGAAGCTGCCAATGCCCTTCGAATGCTGCCACCAGGCAGTTACAAAGATTACCTTCGGCTCTTCCATTCAGAGAACCCTGAATGCCAGGTATCCTTCAAGCTGTTTACTAGAGTAGCTAGCTGCGCCAAGCCACACTTTTTCTTTGCAAATGTTTAGGGGATTCTGAGATGATGTTGAGAAAGGGGTCAACCATTATCATGCATGTTTTGTGGCAGACGATTTACCCAAGGTCTGGGAGGAATCCTTCAGCCACCTTCGCATCAGACAAGCTGGAAGCCAAGCGATGTGCACGACTTGCCTGAAGCACAAGGCCATCATGAAGAGACTTGGCTCCAACCAGGCAGCTTTGATGGCACAATCAAAGCTGTGGGGTGCACACATGAAGAAGCAATTCTCTGACCGGGAATGTTATTGGAATTACAGGTCACTGTCACGCATTGGGAGCGACGTGGATGGACAAAGCACCCTTACACTCATCATAGACTCCATGGATCATGCAAAGTGGTCATTACCACGCACTGCGGTAATGGCGGCCAAGCAGTTCAACAATGTGGTGAGACCCCATATGGAATGCTGTGCTGTGATCGCCCATGGTCACTTGGTCGCCGTCGCCTTTGCAGAACACCACATCATCAAAGGTGCCGATTTCACCTGTGAGCTCCTTGTCCACGTGCTGCACAAGTTGACCCAGAGCGGCATCGACTTGAGGGATTTTGAGGTGAACATACAAAGTGACAATTGCACAAAGGAGACAAAAAACAATTCCACACTACGGCTTTTAGCTTTTTTGACCTCCAGACGGGCCATCAGGCGTGCCCGCATGCATTATTGCATGTCGGGTCACAGCCACGAAGACATCGATCAATATTTTTCTTTGCTTGGAGCATTCCTTTCCACTCAGACTGAGCTTCACAATCCGCAACAGTTCATGGATGCCTTGAAGGTTTACATGGGAAACGAGAGTGTACGTCCCAATGAGAGGATGCGTGAGGTGATCAAGGTTGAAGCTGTCAGGGATTGGATGCTTGGTCAAGCCCGAGTTTTGGGTGCGAGTTCAGTTCATGTTGGCGATAATCGTGCACAGCTATAATGGCCAGAACAAACATTACTTTGTGCAATCTGACGGGTGTATCTAAGATATTCTGGTAACTAATTTCCTTGCCCTTTTGGTGCTTCTTGCATCTTCGAGAAAAGCCCCCGCAACTTCAGTAAATGGGGCCACCAACTAAACTGCAAAAGCCTCCCGCAAGAGTGACTTCCCAGGGCTGCTTCCATATAAAGCAAAAGTTTTATCACAGATATCTTCTGACATTATGATTCTGATGACATATCTATTTTAGTTACAGTTCCCTATTGGACATGGAGTCGGCGGTTGGGAAGTTTAAATTGTGTGCTGCTGCTATGTCATTCTTGATTGACTAGCCGTTCTGGTTGTGAATTTCCTGCCAGGCTGGTTCCGAGCAAAAAAAAGCAAACAAACATAATTTTACAGTGAATTTGAGGTCGTGTCTGGGTGCCCATGCCGGTACCTGGATGGGGTCATGTTGGGGCCATGTTGGGTCTATATGCGGGACCTATGTTGGCAATATGTTGGTCTATGTTGGGCTCTTGTTTGTCCAAAAAAAGGATGGCTCGGTTTCGCCTTGGATTTTCCTTTTTGAGCTTCAAAATGAGCCCTTGGTTTTGGAGCCAGGTTGAGCTATGTTGGGCCTTGTTGGTCCCATGTTGAGGTGTGTTGGTCCCATGTTGGGCCTATGTTGGGCTTATGCTGGCCATTTTGAGCCTATGTTGAGCTTATTTTGAGCCTATGTTGCGCCAAGAACGGGGTGTTCTTTTGCAGGGCCCAAAAGAACACACCTTTTTCGGGTCTTTGTTCGTAAGCCCGGATCTTTGCTGAATGCTTTGATTTGGTAGTCATGTTGGGGCCATGTAGGCCATGTGTGACCTTTGTCGATGCCTTTTGTTTCATGTCGGGTCCATGTTGGGCCTATGTTCGGCATATGTTTGGTAAAAGGTCCATTAGGCTGCAAAATTTCCTTCTGGTTGGGCCTCCAAAACGGACCCCCCCAAGTCATGTCCCCAGGGTCCAAAAACGTGGGCTTTCCTGTCTCTCTCCAAGACTTCGTGGGGTCCGTGCGTGTGGGCCAAACCAACAGGAAATTTACTACATTAGGGTCTCTTACATTGATTGTTTATTTTGTTTTTAAAATTTTGTTTGCTTAAAGAAATAAAAGGATTCCAGAACCAAGAAATTCCAGTCTGGCGTTCTAAATAACATGCTTTCTGTCAGTTTACCTGGGAAAATTCTATCTGGCATAGATCCCCGACCTTTTTGATTGACCTAAATTCTGGCATTGCATCGAGGGTGCCATCAATTCTAGAGGCCATCACCTGACAGGTCGGGGAAAATATATCGTCTTATGAAATGTTGCATAGGTGGATGGAATTTGCCGCCCCTTTGAGCCTATTTATTATGCATGTTGTTCCCATGCACCCAGCATTTTGATAGCTGAGGAAAACCTGGCTGATGATTGGGTGCCGAAGGAATTTCTTGAAGGGATTGGGAGGACCAGGTGCCCCACATGCCTTCTTCTTCGATCGGAGAGAAGATTTGACAGGCTGGCTGGTTACTTTCCGTGGGGCATTGAATGGACTCTGTGGCAAACAGTTGTCCAGTTGTGACAAAGGCAGGTGACCGAACGAACTTTGGAGCATTGGTTTCATGTTCCCGTTCAGGTGTGGTGAGCGATGCCTCCATCGATCTTAATTTCTGGAGGCGTCGGGGCTATGCCACGCACCGCCCCGATGATGTGATCTTGAGGAGCAGTGTGATATTGCGAGCTGTTAGCCCGCAGCCATTTCATCGTGGACTCGTTTCAAAGTAAAATGCGCAAGAAGGCCTTTTTAAAAGTTTTGTCGGGGGAATTGGAAGGACCAAACAGTACATGTCTGACATCGGCTTCCGGTCACCGGTCTTGCTCTACTTGCCTGGGATTGTAGCTGCTGAAATGCAAGAGCCCCCAGAAGGCTTGGCTGTCACACCATGTCACAACTTTTGCCAAGAGTGGAGGATTTACTGTATTTATCTGTGCTGTTGCAGTTGTGCTAGCTCTGATTTCGGTAATCCCTGAGTTGTGGCACCACAACGGGAGCTGGAGCGAAAGACCCGTGACTCATACCTCAAATTTGCGTCTGGTTTGAGCGCCTCGTCTCTCACAACCAGTGCCAATGTTAGTTTAGTTTGTCGCCAGTTGTCATGTTGTGTGAGCTTATCTAGGACAAATTTTGTTTGAGGAATGGATCCGTTTCTGCTGCATGATGCAGCAGACTATCTGGAGCAGCTGGCCAATGGCAGTCAAGCCCGAGAAGCGTTGTTGCCAATTGGTTCGTTGCCCGTCATCAGAATTTCAGGTTCCCAGTGTCAATCCGACATGTGCTGTGTTGTTGCCATTCAAAATGAGGTTTTTCCCTGCAATGGGTCCCCGAGTTGGACAAGCAGGGTGCATGCAGGGACGTGCGCACCAGGGACAAAACCTGGACCCGGCCATTCCCTTAGCCTCAAGCTTGATGTTGCAACCTGCAATTCAGAACCATCCAGACCCATAAGAGTTCAGTCTCTTTTGCAGGGAAACTTGACATTTCAACCTGAAGACTTCTGACCAAAGTTGCTTGGACGAGCCATGCATGAACGAAGTTGGCCGTCATTCATTATTAGATTCATTCTTAGATTGGCTTTTTTTTTCAACCGAGCCCACTCGCATCCTTACCAAGGCTCCCAATGCTTTGGGATTGCAGGCCGGCCAAATAGAAAGAGAGGCTTTAGAAAAGTACAAGTCTGCACGGAAGAACATCCATTTGTACAGGGCCGCAGCTCGTTTGTGGGCCAGAGGTATTTCCATGAACGAAGCTTTGGAAATCGTTGGCCAAGCTTTTGACGAAGTCATCCAAGAAGTTTAGTAGCTTGATTGGTGTCGCTTTCTTCCATCACTCCTGGTGTTTGCAGATGTTTTGGTTTTGGGTTCCTATTCCTACTGAAACCTTCAAGTCATTGTTTTGTTTCAAGCAATGCTTTTCATGCGCAAAAGCTCGCTCTGTAGACGGCTGAAATTGCAGCATTAGGCCAGCTGCCCCAAGTCTCAAAACACTGCTCCAAAGCAAACTTTTCCAACCCGTGTTTTCCAGACTGAATCTCTTTGGAGTGAATCTTTTTTTTAGGACCACATTTTGTGAATCAAGGCAGCTGGACTAATGCAATGAACGGGGTGCCCCAGGAGCCAAGCAGTTTGTGCGGATTTCAGTTTACACAACAGGGTTGAAACAAAAGTTTGCACAAAAGGGTTCAGAAAACTTTTTTGTGCATTGGAGGAGTCGGAATTTTGCACAAAATATCCAAGACCCTAAATCCTAAACCCTAAACGGTATGGCATTCACAAAGCGGGATGGACATTACCATTTTCATTTTTCAAAACAAGAAAGATCGGAAGAACATTTTTGTGCATTGGGGGAGTTGGGATACTGCACAAAATTTCCAAGACCCTAAATCCTAAACCCTAAACGGTATGGCATTCACAAAGCGGGATGGACATTATCATTTTCATTTTTGAAAACAAGAAAGATCGGAAGAAATTTTTTGTGCATTGAGGGAGTTGGGATACTGCACAAAATTTCCAAGACCCTAAATCCTAAACCCTAAACGGTATGGCATTCACAAAGCGGGATGGACATTATCATTTTCATTTTTGAAAACAAGAAAGATCGGAAGAAAATTTTTGTGCATTGAGGGAGTTGGGATACTGCACAAAATTTCCAAGACCCTAAATCCTAAACCCTAAACGGTATGGCATTCACAAAGCGGGATGGACATTATCATTTTCATTTTTTCAAAACAAGAAAGATCGGAAGAAAATTTTGTGCATTGGGGGAGGTGGGATACTGCACAAAATTTCCAAGACCCTAAATCCTAAACCCTAAACGGTATGGCATTCACAAAGCGGGATGGACATTATCATTTTCATGTTTCAAAACAAGAAAGATCGGAAGAAAATTTTTGTGCATTGGGGGAGTTGGGATACTGCACAAAATTTCCAAGACCCTAAATCCTAAACCCTAAACGGTATGGCATTCACAAAGCGGGGTGAACATTATCATTTCCATTTTTCAAAACAAGAAAGATCGGAAAAACAATTGTGCATTGGGGGAGGTGGGATGCTGCACAAAATTTCCAAGACCCTAAATCTAAATCTTAATGGCACGGCCATTGCGCAGTATGGGCATTTCCAAAAGTTTCTTGAAAGGGGATGGGAATTTGCACAGAGCATACTGCACGTGCATGCATTGATTTTGTGCAGCAATCCGTGCTGGATATCGATCCAGTGTGGATCCAGTTGGGATTGGCTTGCCGTTGTGAGCCACAGCTGGCTTGGAGTTGTCTGCCCAGCCCTTTGAGACTGTGACTGTGCCATGTCAGCTGCCGGCAGAAAGCGTCGCAACAGCGGTGGTGGAGCTCCCGGCTCAAAGGCTGTGAAGGTCGAAGCCAACACAGACTTGAAAGTTCCAGTTGATGCGCTTTTGAAGGGTCATGTGAAGAATTTTGATCAATGGTTGATGCTTGGCTATTGCCGGTGCAACAACTACATGTGTCAGTGTGTGTCTAATGCTATGCGGCAGCCGTGCCCAGCGGCAGATAGCTCCCAGGAACTCTGTCACGAAGGAGCACCAGTCTATTGACAACTACATCTCACTGAAGCTGCAGACTGAGGCACCGGAACAGCATACTAACATATACTAATCTATATACTACCCATATAATAACAAAATTCTTTTGACTGTTGGCGCGTAGCCACAATAATTCCTGATGTGAAATTTGCCAGGCCCAGCTCACACGCTTTTGGACTTGGGTTGATGAGGAGTTCCCGCCACATCTGTCTTTGTAGCAAGCTTGGACAAGAATTGTCAATGTAAATCCATTTCAATTTTTGTTTGAGATTCAACAATTGAGGTCATATGCGCTGAAGGGAGATTTGGGCAGAGAAGGGGGGCTGCTCCTGAGACCTTGGATGCTCAATTTTGGAGCGGAGTACGGCTTGAAAGGGTACATTGAACCGGATCGGTCCTTAGACCCGGAACACCAGCAGGCATGTTTGAATTTTGCGCAAACACCCAATCAGGGAGTTCGTGCGAGTGTTTGTCAGGACGTTCTCTCCATGTTGTGCCAACTTATACTTCACAACACGTGCCTTGGCCACCGTCAAAAATTGCAAACCTGGGGGTGTTGATGCCGTTGCCAATCCAGTCTGAGTTGAGAACTTTCAGGTTCTTGACAGATGCCAACAAGGTGGGAGTAGAAAAGTTAGCAGTGAGCGCAGTGAAGCCTGAGATGTTGACCACACAACCTGTCCGCCTTGCCTCATTCGACCATGGAGATTTACTGGGCCCGATGAGCGTTTTCCTCGTGAAGGGGTGGTCGAGATGTGTGGCTGCAGTGGTTTTGCTTTTGTATGCATACGAATCGCCAGAAGATGTTTTCCAGGCCTGGGCTTGCGCAGTACTAGTAGGTTGCTTGCAATCCTTGGTCATCCTTTCCATTTTCCTTGAGTTTGAGCCAGTGCTTATCCAGATGTCGAGAGGCATGGCCCGCGGAACTGAAGGAGTTCCTCAGCAAGCATTTGCATGAAGTTCGAATGCTGAGCCTTTCTTCATGGCATTTGATTCTTTTATTTTTAATTTTTGTTTAAAATGGTTTGCATCAGCCAGTGTATACCAAGTTCACTGGCAACGATTCATGCGACTTGCGTTTGCGCCCCGGATGCTGCCTCGTTGGTGGCCATGAACCGTGGATGCTTGTCCAATAGTTTGTGCTCTGAGTATGTGTTTCGGGATCCATCTAGGGACCACCAGTGGCCGTGCAATGTTGGAGACTGTAAATGGGCGTGCCGAATCCCAGCCTGTTTCAAGGCATATCTCTACAACAATCGGCGTTGCGCCGAAAGCCGAACGCTTTCAATCTTTTGCACCAGCTGAAGATTGAGCATCGCTGCAGCAACTCCAATGCTGGGCGGTCTTTGGAGGCACGACAGGATATGTTTTCAAGCCTGCTTCAGAAATATGTTCATTTCATGATTAATGATTTGTGTCGCTGACCATCGACTGCACTTCTTGAATGGTAGCAGTGTTGCTCGGACTGTCAATGAGAAAAAACAGGTTTGGGAGTCGAGCACTGCCTTCATCGACGCCTACAGAGTTGGACAGTTGGAGGCGAAGTCAGCCGTGAATTTGCTGAACCACATTCCCCACCAGGTTGTGCAGAAGTTGGCAGCTTTGGTCAGGAGATGGGTTTCGCTGGGCTTGCTGTGGTCACACTGTGGTTCATGGACCCCAGCACTCACGAATCAGGGAGAGCTGTGAGAGGTTGCTGAATGATCAGGACTTTTTCCATGCAGAAGTTCATCAGCCACGAGCCCATTGCGAACTGCATTTTTAACTTGGGTCACGCGACGAGCTCATCTAGCTTGGAAGTCTGGGAGCCATTTCTGGCCAACACGACGGAGAGCTTGCTCCTGCTTGCGGAGAGGATGGAGGGTGACTACATGGCGCTCGCCCCCAAGATGCGGAAGTGTTACAAGCAGAGCGACATTGAGACTCAGCTAACCTAGTAGCAGTGTAAATCTAAATGCAACCTCAGGCTGTCCCGGTTTAAGTTTTAATTCTGCTTCTTCCTGCCAAGCAAGTCACCCTTCTTTTTGCATCATTAAGGAACTCTTGCAGCGCAGCTGCTGCCTGTACTTGGAATGCGAGCGGGCCTACACGACGAGAGTTCCCAATTCTTTTGCAGCGTCGGAGCTGCCCAAGATCAAGAAATCGTCACTTGACGGGCGGTTGTTGATGATGTTGCTGGCGGTGTATGTTGATCCTGTTTTTTGGTTACTGTGCAGGTTTTTGCTGCGACACTTGGACCCAGACTTGACGGCATGTTTGGAACGCACAGTTCCTCCAGTCAACTTGGAATCTATCACGGCATTCAAGATCAGTCTGGCAAAACATGCGAAACAGGCAGGGGCAAAGTAACACCTGCGTTTTGGATTGCTCTTCTGCACTATGAAAGCTGGAGTGCTATTTTGGTTTGACAGGTGCACGATGATGCCGCGAAAGCCGCGGAGCAGTGCTTCTCTTAGAATAAAGTTGAACTTGAAACTAGATCCAGATCGAAACAGTGCCCCTATAAACTCTTGTTGCCCGAGCAATGCATGCCATTACTCAGTATCCATTTGTAATTGAGGCTCGCTGAGCAAGTTGCAGCCGCTTCATATGTCCAATTGCAAACCCAGCTTGATCGGGATTTGGCCATTATGTCGGAATATTTCGATGCGAAGCAAGCAGAAGCCGATCGACAGGCCAGGCGTGTTTGTTTCATTAAGTTACTGGCTGTACTGGATCGTGTTCTAGCCAGATTTCTCACTGATTGATGCAAGTTGCATGTCCGCTACCTTGCCGACCGCTACCAGCGTGGTGTTTCCAAAGTGGAGGAGTTCATGCAGAGACACCAGCGGTACGAGCATTTTGAGAATCTCACTGCTGCCTTGCCAGACTTTCTGTCGATGATGCAGAACGAGGGAGGGAGCAAGCTTCTTGCCTTACCAAATTCAAACCAACGCCCAAAAAAAGACATTGTCAGTTTGAAGCTTACATTCTTTGTCTCCATTTAGTGCCAGGCTTGGCATCATCATTGTTGACGCGACGCTGTGGCCACAAGGTCCCTTGACCCCGACCCTAATTCTTATTTCGAGGCCATGCATGCAGTTTTAAATAGAGTAGTGACAGACCAACGCCAGTAACTTGATGATTATGAGCTTCAGTGCCGCGGCTAAGACCCGACAGTGTTGGACGAAGCCATTGGCTTGGCACGATCAATTTGTTCGGCATCAGCGGATGTGATTTGCTTGGCCCTTTTGCCGGTTTTGCATGGTTCGACACAGCAAGCGATTGTGGTGAGACACAGACGGCACTTGGAAGACCTTTTCATGGCGTGCTTTAGCTGCAAGCTATGTATGGCACTAAACATTGCAGTGTGCGATAATCACCACCCCTTTTTGTTCCATGCTTAAGATACTTTGCTCAGATCCTTCGATTCGAATGAGATCAGCCTCTCCTTCGCTGACCCTTCTCACCAGGGAGACAAGCGCAAGAGGAGCCAAGCCTGTGCCGAGCCAGCATCAACTTCTCAGTTAGATGTTTGTTTGTGCCATTTTTACTATGCCTGTGTGTGCGTGCGTGGGGAATTTTAATCGCTCACACGGGGAGGGTCCATACGGCTCAGGTGTGGCAGGCACAGTGAGCATCCACAAGAATTGGTTATTTTCTGGATCAAAAGCGCTCTTGGGAACGATCGGACCTGTGTCACGGGCAAGAGTGTGTGAACTCATCAATTTGGATGCAGATCGCCCTTTGTCACCTCCATGACAACGGGTGCCATGGCTGTTCACGTGTTTCTTCTTGACTTTTGCCACATGCAATGTTTAAATTCAATCCTTGGCAGGTGCAACAGAGAGGAGTCCAAGCTTGCACCGAAATCATCGAATCCTTGCTCAGCGGCGTGACAGAACCAGGCAAGACCTACAAGATCTTCCTGGTGGACACCTGGCCCACAAGGCCTTTAGGGTGCGCAACCATGAGTTGGTGTAGCAATCCGCCAACGTCCCACTAAATCCTAAATAATTCTGAAAAATTTTAATAAACCCGGCAACCTCTCAAACCCTGAGCCCTCAAACCCTCAACCCGGAAACCCTCAACCCTCAAACCCTCAACCCTCAAACCACCGAACCTTCAACCCAAAACCTTCAAAAATGTTAAAGGCAGAATCCACAGGACAGCTCTTGGACCTCCTTCCATTGGACTTTCCGAATTCTTCGATTGAATGATGTTCTTTTCTTTTGTCACCTCCCCGCACGATATCCGAAAATATGTCAGACAGGATGCCGGCATATGTCGTCAACCTGTTTGTTAAGTAAGTGTGAAGTGCATCACTGTCAAAACTTATGTCAATCAAAAACGTTGCAAATTTAATTTTCAAATGCAGAATTTAACGTTCAAATTCAGATACAATATTATTTTTATACGGTGTTGGAATATTTTGGTATGCCAGATACAATTCAGGAATCATATCTTTGAAGCATTATATATTCTACTGGGCAGAGTTACTGTCAGTATAACAATATATGTGGGGATCACGCGAAGGCAAGCGATTGGCGCGCAAGAATTTAAAAATTGCTGCCTGTAGGCCAACGACTTAAAAATTGTTCTTTTACGACGCCAGCTAGAGCACCCGCCAAGCTACCTTCATACAGCCACTAGTGATAATATTGATGGAAAGATTATAAAAGATTTACAACGACGAAAGTCGCACCCCTCCTTCCATCACTCGCGCGTGTCAATTACATAAGGTGAATGCTTGCCGCGGTTTAGCATCAAAATGTTTCATGGCTTCTCAAACATGAACGCGTATTATTCTTTAAGGAAGAGGTCTCTGAGATCCTTGACGAAATTAATAAATGTGAAGAGACATCTTTACATGCACATAATATATTTCAGTAATGTATTGTGATTGTTTTTTGATGTTCGATGATTTTTGTTTTCTTTTGTTTTTTGGTGTGATTATAGCACAAAAAACGTCCTGTCCATATTTTTCTTTATTGAATACTTAGAGGGTAACAGTACTGGTCATATACGAATACAACTTTCGGGATGACGTATCTTAACTTCTTAAAGTATCTTTTCTTAATTACATGATATTGCAACTAATAGGTAATTAGTAGTATATTTTTCTTAAACAATATTTTCATGAATTAATTCAATTTCAATTCCTTGAATCGATATTTTCAGCAAAATGATTCCCACGTCCAAGAGTTTCATCTGGTGAAACGTGTCGCAGCCATCCTCGCACCCTGTTTCTGTTCTTGTCGGCTCTTTGCCGCTACAGGTTCAATGAGTGGGGCCGAGCAGCCCTTCAGTTCCAACTGAAGTTCTTGAACACGACTGCTGGGAACGAATACTTCTTTGCGGGTTACTACCGGGATGATTGTGCAAGGGAGTGCGGTTTAGTCAAGTCAGAAGTCGCTGGCGCTTTGATGTCAGCCACCACCTCAGCAGCAGTTTCACAAAATTAAAGCATCGCCAATGCTACCACTTCAGGATTCAGGCATAGGTAGGTTCTTGTCCCTGGAATTCAGTTCTTGACTTTGTTCAACTCTTGACTTAAGGACTGGTGGGATTCATCGCTTGAAGCTGGTGAGAAGACCCGTCCCCAAACACCATATGACAAGCCCATGCCGTCTCTGGCAGTCCTTGCCTTCAATGGTGGAGAAGCTGTGTTGCTAGGCTGCTAGGCTGTACTGTTTGCACCCTACCACCATCCAAAATTAATTTCTTTGATGAAAAGCAAGCTCATCGCACACCATTTGCAAAAAACTTAGGATTCCTGGTGCCGTGGCTGATAGCCTGTCCGCTGAGACAGACGGAGGCCGACTTCGGGTTCTCAAAGAGAAAGTGGAGGCGTTCAACACCAAGTACAAGCAGGTGGCACAAGGATCAAACTCGTCCACCCCTGGTTCGGCAGCAGCTGGGGCTGGCACTGGGCAGGCTGGCACTGCTGGCCCTGCGCAGCAACCGCGCACCTTGTCGCAGCCACAGTTCTCAGAGGGAGACCGCCCAATTGACGTGGGGAAGACCATCGAGCCGTCAACTGCCCTTGATTTGTCTGAATTTGAAGCAACCAAGGAGTTTCTTGGACCAACTTGTTTCCCGAAGTGTTTCTTACCCAACCAAATCCTTCAACACAACACTACACCCTCAGAAATTGTCAACTGATTTTTGCAGATTCGAATTCAATCGTGCAATAAAATTTCAATGCGAGGCTTTTGGGGAAGTCAGTGGCAATCAGCAACAACAAGATCCACGTCGGCATTTCCATCGGTGATTTCGGTGTGTGGCTGATCAACACGACGAATGAGGACGTGCCTCTGCGCTGCGGTGAGCTCTTCGGCTTTGGAACAGGCCTGGCAGCGGAAGTACCTACAGGCGCGCTGTGGCAACCGCATTCCTTGGGACTTTGTTTATAGGACTACAGGAGCAAGGGGGATGGGTTGAAAAACTTAAATTCCCTAGTTGCTTGTTTTGACTCTGCATGCGACTTTATCTATTGATTTTGAATTGACAGGCACAGCTCGTGGGAATGCTGCCACTGCGATCCCTTACATGATCACCAGCGACTTGCATTTGGTGGTCCTGGTTGAGAACGGAAACAAGCAGGCCATCTCAGTGGCGGACCTGGTGTGCCACATTTGCCGCAACACCGGGATAACATCGCTGAACCTGATGGAGCACGACATGATCCAAAAAAACCAGGACGGATGGATTGTCAAAAAAAATCACCAGCACCCACACCCAGTGAGTCTGAGACATATCTAAAAAGTTTTAAAGATGTCTTGATTTGTTAGCTATGATCCGGGTTGCCTACTTACTACTCTTTATGAAGGCGAATGGTTTGCCATCACTTTTCCGCTATGACGTGAAGCCCAAGAACAAGGTTTCATGCATAGCGCCGACTGTTCCAGACGGGGACACGCAGAATTTGAGGGCGACTATGCTTGGTGCAGTGGTCAAGGGCCACTTCTTGAATCTTCCGCGCTCAGCCATGGGGTCAATTCTCTGGGA
>CAMXCT020000320.1:183362-225862 GCA_947184155.2 Cladocopium goreaui
TATATATATATACACATATCTTGGAAATCAACACACAAACCTTTCCACGCAATGGAATGCTTCCAAATATATAATTTGGAGCCATGTCACGCCAGGGTCTCGAAAATATTCTATCTTGTCCGTTTTCGTATTTTTGAGCCTTATCAAAGCTCAAAGAATAACATTAGACAATTGAAAAGCAATGAAAAACAATGAAAAATAATGAAAAAAGAGAAAACAAAAACAATGAAAAATGATGAAAAAGAGAGAAAACAACAATGAAAAATGATGAAAACATTGGAAAAAACAATGAAACATGATGAATAAGAGAGAAAAAACAATGAAAAATGATGAAACATAGACAGCAAACAACGAAAAATAATGAAACATATGGAAAAAACAATGAACAATGATGAAAAATAGGGACACAACAATGAAACATGATGAAAAATGATGGGAAAAAATGAAAAATGATGAAAAATAAAGAAGCAGCAATGTTTTTCATCATGTTTCATTGTTTTTCCTCTATTTTTCATCATTTCTCATTGTTTTTTCTCTCTTTTTTCATCATTGTTCATTCTTGCTTCTCTATGTTTCACTATTTTTCATGTTTTTTTCTCTATTTTTCATTGTTTTTTCTATTTTTCATTATTTCCCCACATTGACGTGTGGGGTTTTTGTTTTTAGTTCTGTATCCACTCCTCTTCCTCCTCCTCCCGCCGCCTCGCCTCCCGCCTCACTCACTCACTCACTCACTCACTCACTCACTCACTGCCAAGGGGTCGGATGTACGCCCTGGCTTGGTCTCCGCCGCTTTTGCGTGGCAGGCGTGGCACAATGTGCACTGCCAAGGGGTCGGATGTACGCCCTGGCGTCCCTCCGGTGTCCCTTGGTCTCCGCCGCTTTTGCGTGGCAGGCGTGGGACAATGTGCACTGCCAAGGGGTCGGATGTACGCCCTGGCGTCCCTCCGGTGTCCCTTGGTCTCCGCCGCTTTTTCGTGGCAGGCGTGGGACAATGTGCACTGCCAAGGGGTCGGATGTACGCCCTGGCGTCACTCCGGTGTCCCTTGGTCTCCGCCGCTTTTGCGTGGCAGGCGTGGGACAACGTGCACTGCCAAGGGGTCGGATGTACGCCCTGGCGTCCCTCCGGTGTCCCTTGGTCTCCGCCGCTTTTGCGTGGCAGGCGTGGGACAATGTGCACTGCCAAGGGGTCGGATGTACGCCCTGGCCTCCGGTGTCCCTCCGGTGTCCCTTGGTCTCACTGCCAAGGGGTCGGATGTACGCCCTGGCTTGGTCTCCGCCGCTTTTGCGTGGCAGGCGTGGGACAATGTGCACTGCCAAGGGGTCGGATGTACGCCCTGGCGTCCCTCCGGTATCCCGTGGATGCAGCCGCCAAGGACACCGTCACGGCCTACTTTCACCGACTGGCCACGGCAGAGCTGACAGTAGATGACCCCCTTATGTTTGAATCCAAATGGACGCCTGTCAAGAGGCTCCATGTCGTCAGAGACAGCATGCCGGAAGAGGCACGTAGCTCCACAGCTTGGACGAACACACTGCCGGCGTCATCCGAGGTCGCAGCCACCGGATTGGACGAACCGATGTGAACTGATGTTTGTTCCGCAGCAGTCAGTCGGAGACTGGTTCTGAAGCGTCTTGCTGATTTTCCTGGCTCCGCATGTTTGCGCAAGCATGCCCAGTCGCAGCCACCCGATCCAACGAAGAGATGTGAGCTTTGGCTTGTTCCGCAGCACTCAGTCGGAAACGGAACTTGAAGCGTCTTGTTGATTTGCCTCGCTCCGCGTGCTTGGGACAACGTAGCTGCTCACAAAGACATTTCTCGGATTTGGCTCCTACATTTTCTGCAGTTTTGTGCAACTTCACGCAACATGTCGACTTCGCAGAAAAAAAAGCAAGGCATTTCGACATGTCTGATTGTTTGCAAGTCTAGCATGGCTTCTGGTTGCATGCTGCGTCGCCATGATTGAAAATTACGCAAGTCTGTGATGCTCTTATATGCATCTCCGCTGTCATGAGGCCACGACCCTGGACTCGAGCGGACAGGCTCCGATGGATCACTGAGCTGGACCGTTCCGAACGTTCCAGTGTTTTCACGAGCTGGGATCTCAGTGCGATTTTTTCTGTCGAGATTGTAGACAACAATCTGGTTTGGCTCACTCTTCCTCACTGATATCAATCTGGTTTGGCTCACTCTCCATCACTCTCACTCACCGTGACTCACTTTCCATGCGCTCCACCAACCGACCATGAAAGTTTTGCAGGTGTGTGATGCTTCTTTGCATCTGCGTTTTCGTCAGGCCAGGGCCCCGCGGCACTGGTGGGGGGAAGAGAGCGATAGGCTGCTGCCACATCTTGTTGCAGTCATGCGATTACAGTTTGTAACCAAAAGATGGATACAGCCTAGGATAAGAGTCTCAGTGCAAGGTACCGTCAGGACCCAGGACCGACCATGAAAGTTTTGCAGGTCTGTGATGCTTCTTTGCATCTGCGTTGTCGTCAGGCCAGGGCCCCGGGCACTGGTGGGGGGAAGAGAGCGATAGGCTGCTGCCACATCTTGTTGCAGTCATGCGATTAGAGTTTATAACCAAAAGATGGGTACAGCCTAGGATAAGAGTCTCAGTGCAAGGTACCGTCAGGACCCAGGACCCTAATCCCAGCAAGATTATGGAAGGGAGCATCAGGGCAACCCCATTATATGAGATCGTGGTACTGACTTTGTCCCATTATATTTGATATCGTAGCACTGAGTTTGCCCCAGCCCACCGACCTCCGCCTCCTGCCAGGTCCGCCCGTTTATATTTTTTGGGGAGATGGCAAACCACCTTGGTTGGGGGGCCCCAAAGCACACGCCCGTCATTGCATATCGATACACGTTGGTTTCGCGTCGCATCGTTGTCCTTCTTTCTGGTTCGCATGGAAACGGGACTTCGCCACCTTACCCCTCGACACATGCACACACGATACAAGGTATACGTGTCCAGGCTCCTCCTCAGGTCTTATGATTTTAAAAGGAAGTGATGGTGTACCATGGCCTTGCCATCAGCCACGGTACATCTATTGTCACTTCCTCCCAATTGAATCTATGATAACCTTCGGCCTGTAACCCCGGTTCCCCCCGATCGCTTGTTGTGGGCAGATAGGCCTCTCTCTGGACGGACGGACTTTTCTAAGTAAAAGAAAAGCAAAAACTATTTTCTGTTGCTTCTTCAAAGTGATCCCCTTTGAGATGGTCCATTGACCTTTTTTGGGATTGATCGAGTGGCCTCAAATTGATGGTTGACGAGGTCATTTTGAAGAAGCAAGTAACTAGCTATTTCCTGGAGAAGAACATCACGGCGATCACCAAGGTCATCACAGATGTGTGAAGAAAAGGGTGAGCAAGGAGAACAACAGCTACCTTGCTGTTTTGAAGCCAGGAGAAACACCTCGCCACTGCCCAGGCGAAACAGATGGACGCGTTACAGTGGCTGGCGGTGGTGTCATGTGGTTCCCACCTATCAGCAGACAAACTCAACATGTACACACACGAGATGTGTGACTGGCTATCTGCCTGCGAGGGTATCCACCTCCGTCCAAAACGCGACGGACGACCAGGTTGTCCTCGTGCGCGCTTTGGTTCAGCTGCTGCAAGCAGTAATCGCGTCAAGCTGTTGCAGGACAATCTCGGGACTGACAAAAGTTTTAGTTAGGCTCGCCATGACATTACACACTTGGTCACGTATTGTGATGCGGTGCATATCGTCGAATCATTGTCTCACAGCTATGGAATATTTCGATTTGACAACCTTAGCGATTTGCTTACACTGTTCAAATATATATATTATATATTTCAAATATATATATATTATATATGTAACTATTGCCCGTTCCTATTACAATATTCTCAGGGGCTAGCGGCTAGGATGGTTCCCCCACCTTGGCGGGGGGCAGGTCGGTTTGTCGCCTGACTCAGCACCTCCGTGAGCAACTACTCCAAGGCAGGCTCTTGCCTCTGGGCTGCAGCTCCAGTTCCGGGAGTTTTGACGATGAGTTTTTTTTAAAGAAATTGGACGAACCGATGTGAACTGATGTTTGTTCCGCAGCAGTCAGTCGGAGACATCATCATCATCATCATCATCATCATCATCATCATGTGCCAGCGATGTTTACCAGCCACAGGGCATGCAGAAAGAATTCACAAAATGTGCGGCTGCGCTCGAAAGAGTGCAGAACATTACTTTGGTCAGCGAAAGTATGGTGAGCACACCATCGTTTTGATAAGGAGCCAAAGCCTGGTTCGGTCAACAGCAGAGAAACACAACACAAGCCCCAGAATGCATAACGCAAGCGCCTTAGGAGCCAAGGTCTTGGGTTGCGAGGTGCTGGCCTGAGGCACACCATCGTTTTGATAAGGAGCCAAAGCCTGGTTCGGTCAACAGCAGAGAAACACAACACAAGCGCCAGAATGCATAACGCAAGCGCCTTAGGAGCCAAGGTCTTGGGTTGCGAGGTGCTGGCCTGAGGTTGTTTTGAATGTGTGTTAAACATAATATGGTGTTCAATATGTCAGGCACACCAACAGTTTGTTCCCCACACACACACACAAACTCACCTACCTACATACATACCTACATACATACCACCATCCTCCCTCCATCACTCTCATACTTCCTCTTCCCTTCTCGCTTTCTCTGCTCAGTCTAAGTCTAAAGAAGTTGGTAACATGTGGGGTTATCCGGTCCTTTAATTTTCATTGTTGTTTCTCTATTTTTCATCATTGTTCATTGTTCTTCCCTCTCTGTTTCATCATTTTTCATTGTTTTTTCTCTCTTTTTCATCATGCTTCATTGTTTGTTCTCTCTTTTTCATCATTTTTCATTGTTTTTCTTCTCTTTTTCATCATGGTTCATGGTTTTTTCTCTCGTTTTCATCATTTTTCATTGTTTTTTTCCTATGTTTCATCATTTTTCATTGTTGTTACTCTATTTTTCATCATGCTTCCTTGTTTTTTTCCTCTCTTTTTCATCATGTTTCATTGTTTTTTTCACTCTTTTTCATCATTTTTTCTTGTTTTTTTTCTCTTTTGTTCATCATGTTTCATTGCTTTTTCCTCTATGTTTCATCATGTTTCCTTATTTTTTCCCAGTATTTTTCATCATTGTTCATTGTTTTTTCCGCTCTTTTTCATCATTTTTCATTGTTTTTTCTCTCTTTTTCATAATTGTTCATTTGTGTTTCTCTATTTTTCATCATTTTTCATTGTGTTGTTTCTCTCTTGTTCATCATGTTTCATTGTTTTTCCTCTATTTTTCAGCAGTTTTCATTGTTTTGTCTCTATTTTTCATCATTTTCATTGTTTTTTCCATATGTTTGATCATTTTTCATTGTTTTTTTCTCTCTTTTTCATCATTTGTCATTGTTGTTTCTCTATTTTTCATCATGCTTCCTTGTTTTTTGGTCTCTTTTTCATCATGTTTCATTGTTGTTTTTCACTCTTTTTCATCATTGGTTCTTGTTTTTTTTCTCTCTTGTTCATCATTTTTCATTGTTTTTTCCTCTATTTTGCATCATGTTTCCTTTTTTTGTTCCCTACTTTTCATCATTTTGCATTGTTTTGTCCTATCTTTTTCATCATTGCTCATTGTTTTTTCCTCTCTTTTTCATCATTTTTCATTGGTGTTTCTCTATTTTTCATCATTTTTCATTGTGTTTTTTCTCTCTTTTTCATCATTTTTCATTGTTTTTACCTCTCTTTTTCATCATTGTTCATTGTTTTCCTCCATTTTTCATTATTTTTCTTGTTTTTTTCTATCTGTTCATCATGTTTCCCTGTTTTTTTCTCTTTTTCATCATGTTTCATTGTTTTTTCAATGCTTTTCAATTGTTTAATGTTATTCTTTGAGCTTTGATAAGGCTCAGAAATACGAAAACGGACAAGATAGAATATTTTCGAGACCCTGGCGTGACATTGCTCCAAATTATATCTATATATATGGAAGCCTTCCATTGCGTGGATTTTTTTCCGTATGTTTCATCGTTTTTGTTGTATTTTCATATTTTTTTCATTGGTGTTCACTTTTTTTCATTATTTTTCATTGTTTTTCAATTGTTTAATGTTATGCTTTGAGCTTTGACAAGGCTCAAAAATATGAAAACGGACAAGATAGAATATTTTCGAGACCCTAGAGTGACATGGCTCCAAATTACTTGGATTTTTTCCATTGTGTGTGTGGAAATGCTCTATGTTGATTCTCACAATACGTATGTGCATATATATATATATAGCGGTTGTACAGGTTTTATTGGGTTTAAGTCAGTCGGAGCCATGCCTACCCGCAATTCACAGCTGTTGCCGGTCCACCGCGTGGTCGCACCTCACACCCTCAATTTGCGGTTTTAACGCAAAACGTAGTGGAAACAAATCTGAATATTTTGGGATTTACCTAGCAAAATTGTTGGTTTTGTCTGATACGCCAGGAATATGAAAAATACAGCAAAAACAATGAAACATACGGAAAAAAATCCACGCAATGGAAGGCTTCCCATATATATATAATTTGGAGCAATGTCACGCCAGGGTCTCGAAATATTCTATCTTGTCCGTTTTCATATTTTTGAGCCTTATCAAAGCTCAAAGAATAAGATTAAACAATTGAAAAACAATGAACAACAATGACAAATAATGAAAAAAAGTGAAAACCAATGAAAAAAATATGAAAAATACAACAAAAACAATGAAACATACGGAAAAAAAATCCACGCAATGGAAGGCTTCCAAATATATAATTTGGAGCCATGTCACGCCAGGGTCTCGAAAATATTCTATCTTGTCCGTTTTCGTATTTTTGAGCCTTATCAAAGCTCAAAAAGTTAAACAATTGAAAAACATTGAAAGACAATTTAAAAAAATGAAAAAAAACAATGAAAAATGATGAACAAGGGAGAAAAAACAAGAAAAAATGATGAACAAGACTGAAAAAAACAATCAAAGATGATGAAAAAGAGTGAAAAAAAGACTGAAAATGATGAAAACAATCAAAGAGTGAAACATGATGAAAAAGACGAAAAAAAACAATGAAACATGATGAAAAAGAGAGAAAAAACAATGAAAAATGATGAACAAGAGAGAAAAAACAATGAAAACCAATTAAAAATATGGAAAAAAAAACAATGAAACATGATGACACATAGCGACAAAACAATGAAAAATGATGAAGCAGAGAAAAAAAACAATGAAAAATGATGAAAAAGAGAGAAAACAACAAAAAATAGGGAAACACCAATGAAAAATGATGAAAAAGAGAAGAAAACGATGAAAAATGATGAAAAAGAGAGGAAAAATGCTAAAAAAGAGTGAAAAAAACAATGAAACATGATGTAAAAGAGTGAAAAAAACAATGAAACATGATGAAAAAGAGATGAAACAAAAAACAATGAAACATGATGAACAAAAGAGAAAAAGACAAGAAAAAATGATGACCAAGAGAGAACAAAAACAAGAAACACTGATGAAAAAGAGTGAAAAACACAATGAAACATGATGAAAAAGAGAAAAATATCAATGAAAAATGATGACCAAGAAAGAAAAACTGATGAAAAAGAGTGAAAAAACAATGAAACATGATGAAGAAGAGAAAAAAACAATGAAAAATGATGAAAAAAAGGACAAAAAACAAGAAAAATGATGAAAAAGAGAGAAACAACAATGAAACATGATGAAAAAGAGAGAACAAAAAAAATGAAAAATGATGAAAACGAGAGGAAAAAGACAATGAAAAATGATGAACAAAAGAGGAAAAAACAAGAAACAATGATGAACAAGAGTGAAAAAAACAATGAAACATGATGAAAAAGAGAGAAAAAAAACAATGAAACATGATGAACAGTAGAGAACAAACAATGAAAAATGATGGCCAAGAGAGAAAAAAACAAGAAAAAATAATGAAAAAGAGAGAAAACAACAAGAAAAAATGATGATAAAGAGTGAAAAAACAATGATGAAAAAGAGAGAAAAAAACAAGGAAACATGATGAAAAATAGAGAAACAACAATGAACAATTATGAAAAAGAAAGAAACAACCATGAAACATTATGAAAAATAGAGGAAACAACAATGAAAAATGATGAAAAAGAGAGGAAAAACAATGAACAATGATGAAAAAGAGAGAAAAAAACAATGCAAAATGATGAAAAATAAAGAAACAACAATGAAAAATGATGAAAAAGAGAAGACACAACAATGAAAAATGATGAAACAGAGAGAACAAAACAATGAAAAATGATGAAAAAGAGAGGAAAAAACAATGAAAAATGATGAACAATAGAGAAACGACAATGAAAAATGATCAAAAGACAGAAAAAACACTGAAAAAACACGTTCATCATTTTTCATTGTTTTTTTTCGTCTTTTTCATCATTTTTCATTGTTTTTTTTCGTCTTTTTCATCATTTTTTCTTGTTGTTTTTTCCACTCTTTTTCATTATTTTTTCTTGTTTTTTTCTCTCTTGGCCATCATTTTTCATTGTTTGTTCTCTACTGTTCATCATGTTTCATTGTTTTTTTTCTCTCTTTTTCATCATGTTTCATTGTTTTTTTCACTCTTGTTCATCATTGTTTCTTGTTTTTTCCTCTTTTGTTCATCATTTTTCATTGTCTTTTTCCTCTCTTTTTCATCATTTTTCATTTTTTTTGTTCTCTCTTTTTCATCATGTTTCATTGTTGTTTCTCTCTTTTTCATCATTTTTCTTGTTTTTTGTCCTTTTTTTCATCATTTTTCATTGTTTTTTTTTTCCTCTTTTTCATCATGTTTCATTCTTTGTTCTCTCTTTTTCATCATGTTTCATTGTTTTTTCTCTCTTTTTCATCATTTTTCATTGTTTTTTGTTTCTTTTTTTCATCATTTTTCAGTGTTTGTTCTCTCTTTTTCATCATGTTTCATTGTTTTGTTCTCTCTTTTTCATCATTTTTCATTGTTGCTTCTCTATTTTTCATAATGTTTCCTTTTTTTTGCTTTCTTTTTCATCATGTTTCATTGTTTTTCTTTTTTTCATCATTTTTTCTTGTGTTTTTTTCTCTCGTGTTCATCATTTTTCATTGTTTTTTCCGCTATTTTTCATTGCTTCAAAAAATCATCAGTAGTTTTCTGCACAGGCATGCACGAAATTGACAAGATAGAATATTCAAGGGGGTGTTCCCATATTGGAACATGTTGGATTCAGAATTGTTGGAAATCCCACAGCAGAATTTGTTTAACATCATTTCACAGTAGCACCCTGTTGCTTCAAAAATCATCAGTAGTTTCAAAGTTTTCTGCACAGGCATGCACGAAATTGACAAGATAGAATATTTGAAGGGGATGTTCTGTGAATTTTTGTGAATATACTATAATATTCTATCTTGTGGTGTTTTTTCCGAGTGGGAGGCCGATGGTAATTTTCTCACTCGCGTGTCTGGTAGTGAAAAATATTCTATCTTTCGGCCGGTCGGTATAGTTGTTGTTGTTGTTGTTGTTGCTGTTGCTGTTGTCGTCGAAGTTAGGGTATTCGTGTTAGTGAAGTTACTTAAGTTAGTCAAGTTAGTTAAGTTAATCAGTGTCTACTTTTTCGACATCAGCACGTCAAAAAAGGCTCAAAACACTCAGTTTTTTACACTTTTGACTTCGAAATGTGCTTCGCGCCACAACGGCGTGCACTTTTTCGACACTTTTTCGACATCGGAACCTCCAAAAGTGGTCCGAGACTGTCAGTTTTTAACACTTTTGACTTGGAAATGTGCTTCGCGCCACAACGGCGTGCACTTTTTCGACATCGCAACCTCCAAAAGTGGTCCGAACCCCTGGTGTTTTGCACATTTTGACTTGGAAATGTGCTTCGCGCCACAACGGCGTGCACTTTTTCGACATCACAACTTCCAAAAGTGGTCCGAACCCCTGGTGTTTTGTACATTTTGACTTGGAAATGTGCTTCGCGCCACAACGGCGTGCACTTTTTCGACATCACAACTTCCAAAAGTGGTCCGACGCTGAGGTGTTTTGTACATTTTGACTTGGAAATGTGCTTCGCGCCACAACGGCGTGCACTTTTTCGACATCGCAACTTCCAAAAGTGGTCCGGACCTGGGGTGTTTTGTACATTTTGACTTGGAAATGTGCTTCGCGCCACAACGGCGTGCAATTTTTCATCGCTCCTGTGGCCAGCTGGCTCCGCACCCGCCGCTTTAGCGAGCCTACTTTTCGACCCTGGGGAGCCACAAATCAGTGGAAAAACACAGTGTTTCGCGACTTTCCTACCTTTTCGCGCATCTGTATCTTCTGTCTTCTTACTCTTTCTCTTCTGATCTTCTCTCTTCTAATCTTCCTCTTCTCTCTGCCTCTGCCCTGCTCTGCTTTTCATCTCTCCATATTGTCGGAAGTTTGACTTCTAAACTTCCTTCGACTACTACTACTACTACTACTGCTTCTACTGCTTCTACTGCTTCTACTGCTTCTACTGCTTCTACTGCTTCTACTGCTTCTACTGCTTCTACTGCTTCTACTGCTTCTACTACTACTACTGCTTCTACTGCTTCTACTGCTTCTTCTGCCACTGCCACCACTACTACCCACTACTACCCACTACTACCTACTACTAACTACTACTACCTACTACTACCTACTACTACCTACTACTACCTACTACTACCTACTACCTACTACTACCTACTACTACCTACTACTGCCACTGCCTACTACTACCTACTGCTACCTACTACTACCTACCTTACTACCAGCTACCAGCGACTAGCTACTAGCTACTAGCTTCTAGCTTCTAGCTACTAGCTTCTAGCTACTAGCTTCTAGCTACTACCTACTAGCTACTACCTACTACCTATTACCTGCTACCTACTACCTACTACCTACTACCTACTACCTACTACATACTGACTACTAACTACTAACTACTAACGACTTGCTACATGCTACTTGCTACTTACTACTTAACACTTACCTCTTACTACTTGCTACTACTACTGCTGCTGCTGCTACTACTACTCCTGCTCCTGCTCCTGCTCCTACTACTACTAATTCTACTACTACCCCTACTCCTACTACTCCTACAACAACAACAACAACTACTACTACCACTACTACCACAGCTACAACTACAATTACAACTACGCTACATTCCGCTACACTACACGAATTACACTGCAGCACGCTACAACTGCATATACAAATAGAACTACAACTACACTAAATTACACAACGCTACGCTACACTACATTAATTACATTACATTACACTACAGCTGCAACTACAACTGCAACTGCAGACTACGCTTACAACTACCACTACATTGCACTACGCTACACTACACTAATTACATCACACTACATTACAACTACAACTACACGTAGTGTACACTAGACTACACTACGCTATACCACACTACAGTACACAAACACTACAAAACACTACGCTAATTACACCACACCGCAACTACAACTGCAATTGCATCTGCACTACACTAATTACATTATATTAGCTACAACTTACAACTACAATTCCACGACACCACAACTACAACTACAACTGCACGACGCCACGCTACAGCAGTTGTGGTGAGGTGACCACTGCGACCATTGCGGCCGCTCCAAAATTCACAACTCCAACCACCTTTCGGTTCATCAGTGGATTCGCTCTGCCGTCCGTGATTCAGAACAACCAACCTCCCCTATAGGCGTCCTATTTTTGAAACTTCAGCCGCCGCCTTTTGTGGTATTACTGGTATTAACATGTATTAACTAACTATATACCCGTGTTTTTTTCAAAAAACATATTCATCGAGAAACCTTGTCTCTGGGGGCATGATTCAATGCTTGGAAGGCTGAAAGCATCGCTGATGATGCGACCAAATTCTGCGAAGCCATCCAGGCAACGCCAACATATTGCAACACATTCCAGGATCTTATCCCATTCTTTGCCAAAATCCAAAAAAAAAAATCCGAAGTCTTGTTCGAGGCTTGTGACTGGAGAAAGAGAGGGATGAACTGACCCGACTTCAATTAAAAGAGTTGGTACATGTTGGTACCAAGGGGTAGGAAAAATGCAAGAATCAAACCAACTAAAGTCAGCAAGGAAGTGAAGTCAAACCGGACGTGCTGGGCAGATAGGACAAATGTGTTGTGAGAAGAACAAGAGGCATCTGTAGTAAGTTGAAGGAAGTAAACTAAGTAAACCCATCAAATCCTCCAAGTACAGTAGGTAATTGTAAGATGTTGTAGATGCTTGGAATCGGGAGGACGGGCAATGGGGAACTTCTGTATTTCAGTCCCTAGACTCCCAGACCGTAGAGACAAGTGTTCTCTTTGCCAAGGCGCAACATAGCGTGCAGTCCAAGAAGCTAGCGCTTACGGGAAAGCCGGTGTGGTCCTCACGGTCTTCGGATTGGGAGTTTTCTGATAAAGACCTGTAGAGAACATTGGAATGATTCGATAGTTCGATATATTATTGATATAAATTTTAGATACAAAGTGTACACTGTACAAACACATATTTATTGCGCCAAGGCTGCACCAGTGCCTTTGGCCGCCAGCCTCACACGTGAAATCCAAGCATCCGTGGCTAGAATCCAAGGGAAAAGCTGTTGGGACCGGTTGGGACAAGTCGGACTGCCTCCGACTTTGGACGGTGGAGTAACCAAGGTCTGGACGCAGTCCCTGCTTCAGATGTGGCAGCCATGTTTTACCGACAAAATGGGGACAAAATGTGGAGCCCATGACAGTCATCCACCGTTGCCGTGCTTTGATTTGTGTGTTTTGGGGCGACGCATTGAAACCATTCTGCAACTTCATTTCCCATGCTTAACAGCTTCAAAAAGCCAGGTGCAACATGGCAGAGAGTCCTGCAGCTGTGGCGACTGGGACGAACCACTGGGCTGTCTGAATCTGCCATTTTAAAAACTGAGTTCTTTCCAGATTTTTTTGAAGGTTGAGGCTTGTCTTGTCATTCAATCTTGCTGAAGTTTGCAAGCATTCTTGTTGGAAAGCGAGACAGAGAACATGGCCTCCCATCCTTTTGAGCTCAGGAAAAGGGCTCAACACTGCAATTCTCGCAGTCTGGACCTACTGTCCAGTGAACGTAAAGATCTATGTTGCTACCAACAGAGAGGCAGCTTGCAATGTCCGGCCACGACGGGGCTAGCGACGTAGATCATGCGTTACCAGTTGCTGCGGGGTCCTTCCACTCCTTCACTTGGAGGAATCTGCAAAGTGAAAATGCAAAGACGTACAATACACAACAAGACTTGGTGTATTTGTCTGTTAACTAGGAGATTTCCCGGGTTCGAACTATGTCTAAAGCTCTGCCTAAAGAGCCTAAAGCCGAAAGGTGGCATGGGCATCTTGAAGTTGCCTGATGGGTACAGACTGCAACATCTTTCACCAAGGTTTGTGAGTTCATTCAAATTCATTACATTTTCATGCTTTTCAGTGAACCTTTTTAATTTTGACCTTGCACTATCTGACATGGATGGTTTGTTTGTTCATTTATTTACCGCAATAAAATTGATCTTCTTTGACTTGCCGTTACATTTGCGCTGCTGATGGCGAGGCAGAAGACTGAGATTTCACCCGTTCTAGGCGACGCAAAACCTTTGCACCTGGCGGAAAATAGCACCAGAAGTTAGGCAACATGGGAGTTTGGCATGCTGCGTTAGTTCTGCTAGTTGCTGCTAGTTGCTGCAAGTTGTGGGAAGTCTATTGAAGGTTGTAGCAGCTGTTTCAAGATGGAAGCGCCTTTTTCAAAATTGGGGCTCAAGCGCTCGTGGGCAGTAAACCTTTCGGTCAACAGCGCCTTGTCCATTTCGCGAATCCTTCGCCGCTTGCTGAGCGATTGCACTGCACCTGGGCTCAACCCGTGCTCTCAGTTTCTGCGCCCAGGTGAACCGAGCCACCAGATTTGTGCAACGTTGTGCAAGATGTGGTTCCGCCATCAGCTTAGCATTTTTGAAGTCATTTGCTTTTTGGACATCTTAAATCCATCTGTAAAACACAAGCAACATCAAGCAATGACAATTTGTGCAAACAGGACGTCCTTAGTTCACTTAGTTCACTTGGAGCAAGCTGAGGTGTCTTTGCATTGTTGATAGTTGGCAGTGCGTCCTCGTCGCTCGAGGCGCGAACAAGGAGATTTTTCCAGCATAAGAAGCAGTGCTCGTCTATGCTCGTCCCTGTTTTCCATTGTAAATATCACTGGTGTAGTAAATATCACTGCATTTCTCATGAGCTGCTTGAGCTTGTGTGGTGAATGACTCTGGAGCATGTATTTATGAAATTTTATGAACACAATTTACTTCTAGTAAAGCCCAGCAAAATCAGCAAAGGTGTAAACACTGATGTGATTTACTTCTGTGGTCTGACGGTTCTGCTTCCAAGTTGGGGAATGGGGGTTTCAGGAAGCCTTGGACTTCGATGACGAATCCCAAGCACCAAATCGAAGTGCCAGGGTTCCCAAGCATTCCCCCGAAGTGCCGGTGCGGTGCGGCAGTGCAGCAATGAGAGGTTCTCTGCCGTTCTCTGCGGTCAGCTTTGAGGCTTTCAGCGCACTGCAGAAGACAGCTAAGAAAACTGAGGTGCCGCTTTGCCTCAGATTACATAGCCATACATAGCTCACATAACTCACATTGACAGATTACTGAGTCGCATCTGAACTCTTGAGGAGCCGTACATGGCTGGGCTTCACCCTGAGTCTCGACATGTCTCGATTTCACAACGGTTTCACGAGTCTCACTCTGAGTCTCGGTCCGATGACCGAGGCCGGTGCACTGCATCTGCAAGGACCACCAAGATCTGTTCCTTGACCATGGTCGAATTTGACAAAAACATGTTTGACTCACGTGCTAAGCTGCTATACTAGATTAGTGAATGCTTTGATATCTTTGATCCATGCATGTCAGCGCTACGTACTCGCGTGCTTGATCCTGTTTGTGCATTCATCAGTTCATCGTCACCGAGCGGTCGTTTCTGCAGTACCTTAATGATCTTAATGCGTATTCATGAATTGTTCGGGCGTATTCAGAAAGGTTCCATTCAAAGCTGGTCTCGTGACATGTGATTCCACCGTTCCCTAGGTACTACTGTGCCAAGTCCTTTGCTGGATTCAGCAAGTGCTACCAACCGTGCCCTGAACTCTGCACTCAAACAGGTGCCAATGGATTCCACTGAATGCAACAGGTGTTCCAGGGTGTCCTCACATCTAGCTGCTAGCTGATTTCAACTTCGGCTGGAAATGTGTTCTGATTTTGCAATGATGGGCTGTTGCACTGTTTTCATGTGAGGTAGCATTTGAGGCTGTTTTTGCTTCAGGCCACAGACCCACAGCTATGTTTTTCTCCAGGTGGCAGACAATTTATGTGTGGCGGCAAGCACGAGAACATGTGGTTGGACCGCTACTTCAAAGACCAGGAGCCCAGCCTTCATCGGGCTGCGCAGCTCTTGAGCGCTTATCAGTGATATCTTTCCGATCTTTCTCTCGCAGAGCTTTAGCTCGGAAACGAATCATTCTCTCCAAGCTGATCTCGACTCGCAGCCCTTTTCAGGCGTCACTTTTCAGGCGAGTGACAGATCAGCGCATCATGAAATCGGAAATTCTGCAAACCTCGCATAGATACAATGTTGACAGGCTTAAGCCTAGTTGAGCCTCCACTGTACAGCCTACAGTGTCTCATTCACTGTCAATTTATTCTAGGCCACGGACTCAGTTGAAGCTCATACTACTATATCATAAGTATTACATGACCTATGTGTGGCACATGTAAGTGTAAACATAACCTAGTCAGTGTTCAATGAACACTTTCGCTTCTTTTACGGATGATTGCAACATCTCCGGTTCTTCACAAGTGTGCTGGTTTGATGCATTGTCAATTGATGTCAATTGTGCATCGGTTGCAGGAGGAGTCCAGCATGAGATGCAGACTTGATCCCACAACGAGGCTCAGGACTTAGAACCCACCCCTGGCACCGAGCCAAAGGAAGAACCTGCTCACACTGGGCTCACACGGCTTTCCTGTTTTGCTCCCACGGTTTTCATCGGTTTTGCTCACCGAGTCACATGACTCACCTTGCACCAGCATTTCCTCGCATGCGAGTCACATTTTCTTCCGCATTTCCTTTTTGGTGTCCTCGCCAAAGCATGGTCTAAGCACCGTAAGGTTCGAGGGCTTTGAACATCTTTACAGTTTCATGCAGTTTCCTGTTTCCCATTGAGCAGATTTGCTCTAAGTTTCTGGTTTTCCTATGTTTTTCTCATGTTTCCATATGGTTTCTTAATTACTTCCACCGCCCTTGTGAGGTGAACGCATGTGGTGCTGTGAGCACCTGCCAAGCTGTTCCTTGTTCGCACAGTTCTGTGCTTTGCTTCCTTCGCAATGGACGATGCAGCTGAGCTGTGTGAGCTGTGCTTGGCCCATTTCCGCGGCATATGCAAATTATGCGTCATTAGCATGTGATCCATTTGTGATCCACCTGTGATCCCTAGCGTTCACTGCATCAGCCGCTTCACATGTGCTTGAAAAGGGTTTCTTGGCGGGTATCTTATCACATGCTATTCGGCAAAGTTACAAGCTGGAAAGAACCATGATATTAGCAGACTACTGAATAGCTGCGATCAGCCGGATTGAAGGTTCTGCCAGTTGATCAGCCGTTTGAATCTAAAGGTCAAAGCGATCCGCTGAATCAATTGTTTTCTGTTTAAATTGTGGCATCAGCTCATGTCATTTGACACAACGCATCCAACGCATCCAATGCATCCAATGCATCGCCGCAGTTCCAGCTGCGCCAGAACTTTCGCAGCTTTCAGATCTTTCAGTTCTGTGGGAGCGCTGCGGAATGGACGAGGAGATGCCAGAGGGCCTCGACGGCTTTGGGGGAGACGACTACGATGTGCCCCGGCGACAATGTCCAAACTCAGCCATCTCAGCAATCTCTGTGGCTTCGTTGTGCTTCATTCAAATTTATATGCACTATTGATCATTATTGATCATTATTAATCATTATTAATCATTATTATTACTATTGTCGGTATATATCTATTAAATCATTAGTATTTATTAGATTTTATTAGTACTATGTTGTGAATTGTGTTTCATCCTTGTTCATGGATGTCTTGGTTCATTGGCATTCACACTCGCCTTTTCTGAAAGCTAAGGAGGAGATGGGCATGGACGAGTGACCTGGCCGATCAGTTGCCTGTGGGCCATGATGGGCCATTAAGCTCCCAAGCCTTCCGGGATTCCGATTGATCCATGACATCATGACATTGCTTTTTGTTTTTGGTAGCAGCTGCTTCCGAGCGAGGCCAGACGACCTGCCGGAAGGGATCCAAAAAGAGATCATTACCCCTGCAGAGTCCACGACTCGGAGCCGCCATTATAAAATTCAAACACAAAAGTATTCAATTTAGCGTTCCAAGGTTATCTCAAACATCCTGGCTGGTGATTTTTTGCAGACATTTGGTACTTAGACTTCGAAGACATGTCTTTGTCCAAACAAAAACAGCTTGTTTGGACTTTGGACCAAGTGCAGTCAGAGTTTCACTGGAGCCATCAGACACTCCGTCTGGATTTACCCAAAGTCCCCCAGTGGAATCAGCTTTGTCATTCTTTGTGATATAAAGATCCATGAGGTGTTTTTGGCAGTTTTTGGTGTGCCCCAAACAGCAGTCTTCCCTGCTGAACAAGGTCTGAATGGCGGATGTCTCTCTGGCTTGTGGATAAAATTTGCAGATGAATTTCCCAGATGTTTTGTTGTCAGTGGAACAGTGTCCGGGGTTCTTCTGCTTGGCAGAGCCAGGCCCAAGAAGGGTGACGAGGTGAAAGTTCACTACGTGGGAACTTTGACCGATGGGAGCGAGCCAGAGCACGCAGCAGACACAGCAGACACAGCAGACATGAACAAGTTTTAGAATTTGTATATTTTGTGGCATTGGTGCGCCCAACACTCTGCTTTGAGTTCCGCGTTTGTTTTGCGTTTGTTATGTTGGTTTCACAAGTTTTGCTCAGCATCGAGGGCATGGAACTTGTTCAACATTTATTGAATGCGGGCGGCCGAAGGAGCAAGTTTGACTCGTCCCGAGACAGAAACCAGCCCTTGGCTATAGCCCCAGGGCAATGAATCAAACCGGAAACATCAGAACGCAATGCAGACAATACATGACAATGCAATATATATATTGCCATGTTGTGTATAAATATACGTATGTAAATTACGGCTAATGAAATCAAGACCAATATCATGTTTCAAGCTGCAAGTAGAGATCAAGGATGATCATGGATGATCTAGAATGCTTTTGTTCCAACACAGCCATACACAGCCTGCAGCACTGCAGCACTGCAGCACTGCAGCACTGCAGCACTGATCACAATTAGTGCAGCGCTGTACTGAGACATTTTGCACAGCACGTTCTGTGTCAAGGAGTTTGCCCTCGGAGGTGGACAAGTCATCAAGGGTTTGGAGCCCAGCTGGAGTCGGATGCGCAACACATAACTCCATGGTACAGCAATGTACAGCATATCGGTTTGAGCGGACTGCACAGGCTGGGACTTGGCCGTCAAGACAATGAAGAAAGGTGGGCTCTGCATGGAGTATGGATAGTGAACAGCTGTTGAACAGCGGTGGACTTAGCCTCTGAGTCCCTTGGGGCTGAGTCCTTTGTCACGGTGACCCAGGTGAAATTGCCAAGTTCACTATCGCGGCGGAATACGCCTACGGTGAAGAAGGCCCGTTCTGAACGGGATTCCGCACGTCGGAAGATGTCGTAAGATGTCGTAAGATGTCGTAAGTACTCGTAACATATCGCAACTTCGCATAACTTCGCTCCGTACAGTCAAGGGTCAAAGTCGTAGCGATTCTTTGCTTTTGAGTCCATACCATTGGGCGAAGCTTTTCAGGGGGGTCGTAGCGATTGTGGCTGTGCCTATGAGATTTGCAGTGATTTGTTGAATCGTTTTAGAGGCTTTTGTGGGTCAAACCCATGTATTTCCGTTGGGTTCTTGGATGACCATACAAGTGCTCGGTTTAAGTCGTATCAGTTTCTGAAAGTCGTATCGGGAGGCCGTGCGCCTGGAAAAAGTTCAAGTTTCGCATCATCACAACTTTTAGTAATTGAAATCGTTCATTGTTTTAGGGCCGTGCTCCTGGAAAAAAATCATTTTTTAGTATCGCGTCGATTTTTAAAGCTTATATTTGTTCATTTTTTCAAAGGGGCAAACGCTGGTTGCTGCTTGCTTGCTGCTGCTTGCCTGCTGCTGCTTGCCTGCTGCTGCTTGCCTGCTGCTGCTTGCCTGCTGCTTGCTGTTGCTGCTGCTTGCTGCTGCTTGCTGCTGCTTGCTGCTGCTTGCTGCTGCTTGCTGCTTGCTGGCTGGCTGGCTTGCTGGCTGGCTTGCTTGCTGCTTGCTTGCTGCTTGCTTGCTGCTTGCTTGCTTCTTGCCTGCTGCTTGCTGCTGCTTGCTACTGCTGCTGCTTGCTTGCCTGGGTGGATAGGACAACATATTTAACATTTAGCTTGCATGGGGGAAACGTCCCTTTGGTCATTCCTCTTACTTATATACCTCTTTTGGATGGGAGGGACGTTCGTTTTCTTTATTTGATGGTTTGGGATGAAGAAGGGGTGCGGTGGCGCAGGGAGTTCCGCACTTCATGTTGTGGTCAATGCGCTTGACAACTCATGAATCAGGGGTCGTTCGGGGGTTGTTCGGGGGGTCGTTCGGTTGTATTTTCAGCACTTGTTTTCATTTGTGTTCTTTGTTCGTTCCTTTTTTTATCTTCTTCACTTTCTTTCTCACAGACTGTTACTTCTTCTCTTTTCATTGTTTCCTTCGTTCACTCAGTCTTACTCCTTCTCAAATCAAACCATTGTGGCAGAATGATTTTTTTGTAATGCAAAGCAGTGCTGGCAGAAGAGTAGTCTGCAGCGCGAGGGGTGGGCTCTCCCGTGATTGTTATAATGGTACTTTGTATCCTTCAAATGAAGGCAATCCCCTTGTGTTTTGATGGATTGCTGTGACCCTGCTGTGACCCGGTCGTGGCGACTTTTCCGCAAGCGGTTTGTCCACACTCAAGAAAACTGCTCTGACTTCAGCCCTCGACTGTAACTCACAGGCTCGCCACCTGAAATCCCACCTCAGGCGAGTCGGGTTGACAAGATTAAAGGAGCTCAAATTAGCAGCTTAAAGACATTCATCACGAAGGTTTTGTTTTTAAAGGCATGTTTGACCACAAATCTCGCGTAAGAACTGGATGCAATGAAAACGAAAACAACCAGTACCCCTGCGGCAAAGCAGAGGACATAGAGGACATAGAGTCATAGAGGACATAGAGGACATAGAGGACATAGTCATATTATGGTGAGACGACTCGGAAGCTGATGCAATGCTGCTAGACATGACGCATTGAAGCATTGGCGCATTGGTATGTGGTCAGGCGACCTTGGTCTTTGAGATAGAGCTTTTGGGTTGGTGGCTGAGGCATGCTGAGGCATGCTGAGGCATGAGGCTGTAGGCATTCGAGAAATCCGGATCCATAGGGGATGGGGCCGGATGGGGCACATGGTGGCACCAAAGGTTGGGTGTCCAAAGATGATCTCTTTGGGGACGAGGTGTGGTGCAAGTGGCGAGAAAGCCAATTTTAGTCAATTTGGAGAGTTGAGCTGTCTTGAGCTACTTGCAAAGACAGCTTTATTGAGAATTTTCATGATTCTTCATGTTTTTTTTGGTTTTCGTTTCCACTGTTTCAAGTTCTCCTTCAGAAAGCAATATAGAAGGCACGAGTGGAGCATTCAGCACGTCACACGATATCATGGCTCCCAATTTGGCATCGTATTGTTCTCAGATCAGGGCGCAATAAAGACCCAGCTGAAAGAAGGCTCCGGATGGAGGACTCCCAACGTCACTTGTTGAAATATGACCCTGGACAAAGATGGACAAAGATGAACAAAGTGGTGCTTGGTCAGAATGGTCAGATACCAAATCCACTAGAATCCACCAAGTCACTAAGCAAAAAAAAACAAAAACACGCACTCCCCTGGTGTCCCCTGTCACTTGGCAGTCGGGACTGGTGAATCCTGCTACACGTGCTATGTCTGATGAAAGAACTCAACTCCTTGGATTTCCAAGGCTGGAAATGAGGTCCTCATGAGCATTTGTACGAAGGTGGGAGTTTCTTGTTTCATTGTACACTTTTTGAAGATTTTTTCTCAGAAGTTTCAAGTGACTGCGAAACGTGCACGAGAAGGCTTCAGATGACAGCGTCCTGGAGGAGAAAATAAAGGCGTCAAAAATCAATGTGCTCTAGCGAATTCTCTGTTTTTGTTTCTTGATCTGGCAGGATTGCACTGGCATCTCAAATTCTCCAATTTGGTATATGTTGCAGTCTTAAGCTGCTCCTACCTAGCCACCTATCGAGTATCGAGTCCATGCTGTGAGAGGTGGAGTACACTCTGTCCTCCGGCACGCTCGGAGCGTTGAGCAAAGTTGCTGACAAGGCTCATGTCTGCTGTGTACAAGGGACAGTATGGGACAGTGCTTTCTGAGCGATTCCAAAAAGCTTTGCTAAGCTCTGGAGACCGTGAGGCTTTGGAGAACATGAAAAAGGGAGAAGAAGTCTCTGTCAAATGCAAGAAGGAGAGACCATGTGAAAAGCGGATCAGAATTTGATAGAATTTGTAGGTGCTTGTGTCAATTTTATGGCAGTTCCGGTTGAAAGTTGTGTCAAGCTGTGAACATGAAGACTCTGAAGACTTCGATTTTGGGCAGAAGGGGCAGTTGCTGGCGTTCGGACGAATGGCGTTCAGGCCTATTTCCTTGACAGCCACCCAGATGGCGGCACGGCTGGGGCCAAGATGGGTTGCAGATGGGTTGCAGTTCAGTCCGTGGTTCGGTGTGATGGAGAATTGTGTGATGAACAGGTTGAAATCACGTTGCACGAGATGTATGACCTCAAGGCCGAGCAGCCTTTATCATTTTCATCACTAGCAGTAGCAAGGAGAAATCAAAGGAAGAGCGACCCAGAAAGGGCAACTCACTTGTGCAGGACGTGTCGTTCGCCAAAGATAAGCCACTTTGAATGAAGTTCATGGTTCTTTTAGTTCTATTTTACAGCCGTGAGAGCTGTATGATGCAAAGCATTGTAGAGAATGCGTGGACATTCACGGCGAACCAGCTGAGGTCACTAATGAAGAAGCAGGTCAGAGAAGGAGAAGGTTCAATTTCTCTGGAATGAGACGTTTTAGACTATTTACACAATTTTCTTGAAACACATCACATGTTTGCTGCCAAGAAATGGGAACTGATCAGGCTACGAATCTCCCAAAGATGCCTGGAAAGTGAAGCTGACCGTCTGCACCACAGAGATTACAACTCCCAAACTGAACAAACATGAACAAATGACAAAAGACGACAAAACTGAAGTCAACACCACACAACACACGTCACGCCAATAGAGGACACCTGCATTGCACGAAGGCATTGCCAATGACACATAATTTATGCCAGACTCCAACGGCTCACATGTACGTTTCAGGTCGAAGTGGCCGGTAAGTCCGAGACGTGGAAAGCCCAGAATGCTCATGAAAATTCATGAAAGCTGTTGCAAGTCATAAGAAGTCTATAGAAGTCTCTCAGTTTCAAAAATGACCGAAGTATCAGAAATGAGATCTCCAGGCTCGACTTTACTGCCGGCAATGGTGAAGTGTGCGACGCCTTGGAAGGCTGCGCTGTGCTCCAGTTTGTACGGTGACAGAAAAATCCGGAAATACACCAAGAAATACACCAAGAATATATTTAGAGAAGATAGATACTGGGTGGACCAGTGGACTGAGTCGGGTGCATGACTGGTGCATGTGAAAATCGTGAGGCCGGAGTAGGACGAACAGTGAAGCCTTCACGGTGACAGAGCGCGTGACTGTGAGGCGCTGTTCTGGAGATGAAGAAGGGCGAGAGAGCCATTCTTACGTGCTCCAGGTGCGAGACCATAGAAATTACATGAAATTACTACAGATGAAGCCAGCTATGGCACACTTCAGTCCAATTCACCTCTTGTGATGCAGACACCATGCTCCCCAGTTGCGTCAATGCCTTCTCTTTGCGTCTTGCCAGTTTTTTTTTAAAATTTATCATACTGCTTACATGTTCTTACATTTGCTTTGCAATTGGCTTACATCTGTTTATGGAACATTTTTCACATTGACCGGGAGGCCAAACAGCTGCACAGAACCCCGGCTTGGACTCGCTCCCAGTGGTGAGGTCGAAATGTGGCACCGACTGTGACCTGTCAAGTCTGTCGAGTCTGTCGAGTGCGGATGTTTCCAGACTGTGTCGAAGCGCAGACTGTCATGGTGCTGGAGCTGGTCGATTTTGAGAAGCAGAAGGATTGGCTCAAAATTGGTGCTCAAAATCGGCCGTGCCAGATCTTCCAACAGTTTCTCATGGCAAGGAAAACCATGACACATTTCACGATTGCTTGTTTTCAGCCACAGACTCCGAGTACGTTCAAAGACATGTCTGCTCCGTGAAACGCAAGGACCAATGGGAGCTCTCAGAAGATGAGAAGGCTCACGCTGGATGAGTGGAATAACAATAATGACGGATCACAAAGAAAATATTTGTGAGTCTTAGAGCAAGTCTGTTGTTCCATTTCAAGGATAGAAGAGCGGACTCTTCGAATTGACTCTTACTAGACTCCCAGAGTAGACTCAGACAAATTGCACTTCGCAGTGCGACAGGTGCAGCGAGGCCAAGACCGTAAAGAAGTAGGTGGGGACTGCTTTTGAATATTTTTGAATTGCTTTAATTTGCTTTTACTTCTAAAATCTTCTAAATGCTTTGAATATCTCTTTGCATTGCTTTGCAGCGAAGGCAGCAACCTCTTCAAACAAGGCAGAATAGAGTTGGCCCTGGAGAGGTACAAGAAGGCCAAACATTTGCGAGAACCTAATACAGATACGTGACCTTCCTCTTCTTTTTGTCCCTCTTCTTCCTCCCCCTCTTCAAAACTGCAAACACGTTTGCAGAGCTTAGACTAAAATCAGGGTGAGGAAAATAGACGCAGCACTGCAATCCACTTCTTGCTGGTTGCCCTTAGTCTCGACAACAATCTTGGCTGATGTTTGAACCCAAATACATCAGCGAACCACTTGCTGACACCCAATTTGAGAGCTGGGTTGCAAATGAAATCATTCCTTCGCTTTTGGGTTGCAAAGCTGGGTTAATCACCTTCCGGACAAAGCCTGTCTGACTTGGGCCGGACTGTGGATTGAAAGCAGGAATGCACGGTCAGACCTGCGTGTATGGAGTCGACAGCCACGGGAGGTAATGGATCTCTTCAACTACATTGATAATTTTACGGAGGAAAACAAGGCGAAGGCGTTGAGGAACATGTACATGTTACATGAAGAACTGACAGCAAGCTTTCAAGACAGAACAGCTGATGCGGCCAGATGATCCTGCGTAGTGGCTTCTGTTCGAGTTATGTCCTGTGGCATGTGTGGCTTGAAAACTGGTCTTTTGTATAATTTTGTATATATGTTATTATATGTTTTTTTATTTTTTGTCTATTGCAGGCCAAAGAGCTAAAGAGGCTTTGCGATCTGTGCAGCCGCCTTGCTTCCTGGCCGGGGTTCCTGAGCTCATGGAAATCTTGAAATGCCAGGAACAAAGCTGCCTGCAAGTGCCTCAGGACGGAGCAAAGACTTTTGCTTCTCCAATGGCTGCTGGCAGAAATCAGAGACAAACTGCACTTTGCAGTAAGGTCATCTTAAGCTGAAGCAGCACCAAGATGCGAGAAGGCCCATGCAACTGCTTGTTAATGCCTGTTGATGCTTGTTGAGAATCGATATCAAACGAATTGAGTGCTTCGCAGCAACTTTTGGGAGGTGCTGTAACAATGTGCTGAAAGATGAGAGTGAAAACCGGAAGGCAAGATGCCCCTGCCACCAGCGAAAGCCTTGATTTAACTCTTTTACAAGTACAGTCAGGTACAGTGAGCAAATGTAAGCAAAGCAATGTGAATGGCCTATGGCCTATGGATTGGCCATTGAAACAAGAATTTGGAGGCACTGTTCCGGCGCGCACAAGCAGCTTTTGGCCTCTACGAATACGCAGAGTGTCTTCGCGACATAAAGTCCTCAACCAAGCAAGTCGGAACATGAACAAACTGAACAAACTGAACAAACTGAACAAACTGAACAAACTGAACAAACTGAACATAACAAACAATGATCATCTGTTTAACAATGATTCAATGATCCATGAGTTTAACAGATGGACTCAGATGGACCCAGAAATGCTCTGACATCACTGAAATCTTTCGAGAGAGGCGAATCCTGGAGCTTGATCCAGACAATCGTGAAGCCAAAGTTCTTTACAAACAGGCACCGTTCATTCCTTTGACTTGGGGATGTAGCATGGAGCTGCATGGAGCTGCATGGAGCTGCATGGAGCTGCATGGAGCTGCATGGAGCTGCATGGAGCTGCATGGAGCTGCATGGAAATCCTCCAAGTCTTGGGTGAACCGGTGCCCTTACTGGGCCTTGACACAGATGCGCAAAGCTGGATTTTGTTTGCGAAGTTTGTGCCACATGCAACTCTGCTGGTTAATGGAGGTTTGTAGTTCAATGATCAGCATGCATTTGGATGCCGATGTTCTGGCTCCTGACCTTTGATGATGTTTTATTTTGGATTTGTGTGTTGCGCATGCAGACTGGTACAGGGATTCCCTGCAAGGCACTCGTTGGACAGAAAGAGGAGGATCAGAAGGTGCACCCAATCAACTGGAATGACCACAAGCTGCACTTGGAGCTTTGAAGACACATATATAATTCATATAACTTATATATAACTTATATATAACTTATATATAACTTATATATAACTTATATATAACTTATATAACTTATATAATTTATACTTATAACAGTTATTAAATGTTATTAACAGGTTACAACATATTGTTACATTTGTTACATATTATGTTGCTAATGATAGCATCTTAGAGCAACTGTCAACGAGCAGGTCACAGGAACATGTCTTTCGATAAGAACAATCTTTTCAGGAATAAGCAAAGACAATTTTGTTTGTTTATTCTGATACATGATATTACTGTATATATCTATAATATATATATATAATCTTAATAGTCATATTCTGATGTTCGCAGGTCAAGGGAATGTTCGCGAAGATGTGCAAAGGCATTGCTTCACCTGCCAAGGCTCATCCGGTAAACCGGTTTCATACCTTTTCACATATTTCACATAGTGTTTCAGAAGGTATCCGCTCTCGATCACCGAAGCATCCAAACACACTCATGTAAAATAATGGGCACAGATCAGATCGATGGAATGTACAAAGATGGTGTGCCATGGATTTAAAGAGGTAGAGATTTCGATGTTGTTCCAACAATCTCGTTTGTGCTGTTTGGACCCAAGCACAAGCTAGTGGAATTGACGTTGATTCGACTGATTTCTGCCTGTTTTTTTTTCCCATTGATTTTTATGGAATAAACTGTGCAGCTTTCAATGCTTTACTATGCTTTACTATGCTTTACTATGCTTTACTGAATCTTTACTGAATCTTTACTGATAGGCCATGAAGTCGTGGCAGGCCAATGGTGCAGCCGAGAGAGCCAATGGTGCCAATGGAGCGCCAAGCGGTGAGGCAGAGAAGGACGTCGTTTTCCTCATTTGAGAAGTGGTTTGAACTTGTTGCTGATAATTTTAGTGTTTGCCTATTTCATTTGTTTGAATCAAGATGAACATGAAGATGAAGATGACGATGACGACGATGAGTATGAGTATGACTGGAAATCTGCAGGGTGGTCTCTGCCAGGAGATTGAGTAAACCACTCAGGCCGCAAATTGGTGTGCGGCTTAGAACAGGATATGCTTTCAGATGCTTTCACAGATGCTTTTAGCCCAAGCTTGAAGACTTCAGCCCGGTGACATGGCTGCCATGGCCGATTGGAATTTGGAATTCAAAATCCGTTGTACGATGCGTCCAACTCTACACTCTGATCATCTCCGTCTCTGTAGATTTACAATTCTTCGAATATTTCGAACTCTTCATTCCTGAGGATGCTTTTTCTGCTCTGATTTGACGCGTGAAAGGTTTGAATGTCCGGGGGTGTCCCTTTGACGAAAGATGTTGAGGGGACTCTCTTGGACACCGACATTAAGCAGACTTGCACTTGCAAGTAAAACAATCGCTACATGTTAACCAGTTGCAAAAGGTGTCGGAACAGCTGGAAGTTTTAATAGCTCGACTAGCCGCCCGCTGCCGCATTTGCACAGCATGACAATCTCGTTGGATCCGAGCACAGAAGCTGGCCATGAGAGATGTACGATGTGTGGACAAGAGGCATTGTGGTCATTGTGGTCATTGTCATGAGGCAGGGGCTGTCACAAAGACCATGAAAGACTCAGCTCGAGGGGAAAACACCAGTCCGCCTGCATCACAGCTCCAACCATCTTCAGCACTGTAGAGAAAAACCGCAAAAAACAGGAAAAGCCCGTGTGCCATCTCGTGCCATCTTGTGACAGCTTGTGCCCTTGTGTTTTTTTTCTCCCCTTGTTAAGCCTTGTGCTTAACGCCTGTTTTTTACATTTTTTCACCATCTGCCCTCGCGCCCACGAGGCTGTGAGAGTGAGGTTGCCGATTTATTTCTTTGCAGCATAAGCTTTAAGCGAGGATAGACAATTGTGAATTCAATGTTTGCCTGTTGAAATCAGGACAGACAGACATCAGAAATCAGCCGCACGCAGTGACACCAATGCCACATCAGTGCCAAAGACACCATGAAGGAGACTTCTCCCTTTTCAAAACCATGGTTCTGAAGAATTACAAAGTCCCACAAAGTCTAGTTTGCCTGTAGAATGTGCAACCTTTCAGTCCTTTCAACTTTCAATACTGCCTAGCGCAGCTTTTTGGACGGTCATGGACCTCATTCGTACCGGTGATGCAGATGAGCAGCCAGATGATGCTAGCGAGGCGTGCACGTCAGATACTTTGTTTCGCTACGGTCGCCACGGGTCCAATCCGCAACGACCAAGGTGTTTTCAGCGAAGGGTGTGTGAACCAAAGTAGCCAAATGATAAATGATAATGCCTGAATGATCCTGAATGATCCTGAATGCCCGTTGTGCTGTGTAGGGATGAATTTGGGGTTGAACACATGCTCTTCCATTTCTAACTCGCGGGTGAAAACCCTGGTTCCCTGGTGAATCCCAGCTGGTAGATGGATGTTCCTCCAAAATTGATATATGACACAGTAGTATACAATAGGATACAATAGGTATTGAATGGTATTGATGTATTCCCATGGATGGTGAGAATGTGCTGCCTGTGCCAGGATGAGACCGGCCCTGTCCTCTCTGGGACATCTGGCCTCATGTTTGCAGACCTGGTCAGTGACGAGGTGGACTTAGTGATTCTGAGACTGGCGGGTTTTGCATGGCAACGGCAAGTTTTTGAGGGATTGGTTTGACTGGTTTGACTGGTTTGACTGGTTCGACTGGCTTGGCGGGTCTCAAAGTTACAGGAGACGCAGAAGTCGGGGAAGTGGGACTTCGGACAGCATGAAGCAGAGGTGCGGCCAAAAGATGCGGAAAGATGCTGAAAGATGCTGAAAGATGCTCAAAGCGATATAGATGATATAGAGTATACATCAGTATACATCAGTGTACATCAGTACTGAATGATTTCCACAATTCACAGCCTTATCATTCCATATCATTACACAGGACCAAAGGAAAGTTCAGGCAATGTTTCCACTTTCCACTTTCTGGGTCTGTTGGGTCATTTTGGATCGTTGTCACCAGGCCTTTGGTCACCTCCCGTCAGGATTCTGCCACGACGCGGTCTGCTTTGCAGGCGAAGATCAGGCAGACCACAGAGCAGTGAAACGAGTTGTTTAATCCAGAGAGAATGAGCACTGAAGGCATCTGAAGGCATCTGAAGGCATCTGAAGGCATCTGAAGGCATCTAAGGCATCTGGTGTGACAGGTGGCATCTTGAGACAAAACTTTGCCAAAAGGCTTCATGCAGATTGATGAAGATCAGATGAAGATCTTGAGAATCTGTCACAGGGAAAAGCTCGAAGAATCTGGGCGAGGGAAGGCGACCTCGGAGCTTCATCAGACATCCATCAGTGACATCAGTGGCGTGCTCGCATGCTTGCAAGGGCCTGAAAAAGAAAAGGAAGCAAACGACGGGAACGACCAAGGCGCAGGCGCCACTTGCGCCAGTTGCGCCAGTTGCGCCAGTTGCGGCACTTGCGGCACTTGCGGCACTTGCGGCTTGCATTTTGCACTCCGAGTTTCAATTTGACTCAGTTTGCCAGTCCGACGGTCCGAGTGCCTGTTCTTTTTGCCAAGCCTTCAGGAACCAGAGCCAGAAGAGCCAGAGCAAGTGGAGTGGGGGCCTCGGAACCTGAAACACTTCAAGTTCAAGGTGTCAAGCTCAAGGAGCTCAATGTTATTCATGTTATATATATATAATATATATATATACATATTAGTTGTTGTATTCCTGTGTTATTCGTATGTTCTCACTGGACTCATCTCCTTTGACGAGGTCAGCACCTGTAGAGTCGCAAGGCCGGAGCAGGGTTTGCAATCGGTGTGGACTCTCAGAGAGATCAAAAACAGGATGGGGGAGTCCCTGGGAAAGTATTATATAATGATTTGAATTAGTTGAAATTGACCCACAAATGCGAAAGTCTTGACTCAAGCAGAAAATGGGCAGTTATGCCGTGTTCTTGCTGCAAGGATGTCTAATAATTTAAAGAGTATGATTCAGTGATTCAGTACGATGATCTTTCTCTAATGATGAATCATACATAATCATACATGTTTTTCCAATGATCTTCCATGATTTTCCAATACTTTGAGCACTCTTCATTCCCTGTCCCTGACTCCAGGCACTCCTGAGCATTTGCGGACCAATATCCACTTCGCTGACCTTCGCCTCTCAAAGCAAAGTCCTCAGTGGGAAAGCCCAACTGAACCTGATGAAGAGCGCCTTTTGAGGCTTTGTTTGCAATTTAAAACCCGAGATTCCCTTAACCTTCTCATCTTCTCACATATTTTCTCTGGAAACAGGCAGAGATGTGAAAGCGCCTCCATAGGGTAGGCCTGACAAGGGTCAAATCCTCGTGGTGCCAGGCCTCTTCTGCGAGTTTGCACCTCAACGCAGTGCAGCAATCGGCTACGAAGCCTATGGATCCTATGGCAATGCCTTTGTCAATGTGGGGCAAGTTGTTATAATTTGTATCAATTTGTTGACATTTAGCGTAACATGATGTAACATATGTAACATCAAACTATGTAATTGTGCTACTGTATTTGTTGGTGTTTGTGGAATAGTGAAATATATGGTTCAAATTCGTACGATATAGGTTGAACCTATTCATATTCAAAGAATCGAGCAGCACAGGCGTGCTCTGAGTTGAAGTTCGAATGCCCTACACCTGTGCAGAGGCCTAGATGGAGCGAACTGTTGACACAATCTCTTAGTGTGTTGATTCTTCTGCAGGTTTTAAGATTCTAAGCCTGTTGCGACATGTTGCGACAGCATGTGACATGTTTTGTCAGGGATGTCATCCCATCAGCTCTCGGCGGTTCCGACGTTTTGGCGACGGCTGAAACAGGCACTTGAGTCGAATCCAATGCAGAGGTCAACAGCTCCCTGTGGAACGGACACCAAGCATCCTCTTTTCACTTAAAGATCTTAAAGGAGAAATTGCATGTAGGGAAGCTTGTTCTCAATGTTTTGTTGAGTGTCTTGAGTTGCATTTCCTGGTTGGACAGGTTCCGGCAAGACGGCCTCATTCTTGTTGCCAATGCTAGAGCGCCTGTGTCTGGACGCGCAGACAACGCAGACGGCATGACAGCAGCGATTTAAACTCTGCAGACCACCTATTTGAGTCTTGAGTTACTTGATGTATTACTTGAATATTACTTGATATATCTTGCTTGAGAATATAAGAAGAGTCTAAAAGTCTGTTCGTTCGCGTTTGAGATTTCTTGGATGTGACAAGGCCAAAGCAGCAGTGTGCGCGCACGCCGACGAGATGCAGCAGGGCGATTGATTTTAGGAAGCTCGACAGAAGCTGTGACAAAACGACACCGACCACGAAAGGACAATAAAACATAATAAAACCAGCAAATGGATGCAAATGGCAAAACCACACGAGGATTCACAGATATTCACAGGCATCAGTTGGACGGTATGACTCTGTACGATTAGAAAGATGGGGGAGAACGCCTGTAATGAATTTCCACAGACAGGCGGCAAATGCAACAGGGTTGAGATTGCAGAATGTGGAGGTTCACATCGTGGAATGCGGAGTCGGATAAAATTGATAAAATTATGGATAAACATACTAATTAAGATGGATGGTATATGAACAGAGCAGAACAGAGCAGTTGTCACAACTAATCAACTGATACGGAAGCAGAGTGGACCTGAACTGATGGGTTTTTGTATGACAAACTCTGTTGACGTTGTCAATAAGCAAAGACAGCTAGGTCTGAAACTATGATTATTAAATATTATTAATACTTAATCAAAACTGTTGAGATTTGTTGAGGTTTTCACTTTCAGACTCCCAGACTCTTTGGCTCAGAGTCAGAGAATCTGTTTGGAGGTTTGAGACGAGTCTGAGAGTCTGAGAGTCTGGTTAGCCTGGTTTGGGTTTCAAGATGCGAACAGTTTAGAGCCAAATTGCAACCTCTCTCATTTCTCTCATTTGTTCATTGATATCTGTTCTTGTGATGTGCTTGATATATCTTGATATTGTCATGAGAATTCGTCTCCAAAAGTCTGGCAGGACCTGTGGGCACAAAGGCTGTAGTCTTGATACCAACTCGAGAGCTTGCAGTGTGGGGGAGCCGAGTGAAAATCAGAGGAATCCTGCAGCCAAATTGGCTAACTGCAAAAGTCCAGAGAATCCATCAAATGTATTCAAATATATTCAACCCACAATATCAATATCAATATATATATATATATGTATACATAATCCACAAAACCCATAAAATCCATGATCAGTGACTCATAAGCCTAGCCTTTAAACCCTAAGCCCTTCAATAATCGCAACCCTTCAACAATTGCACCGCTTCAATAATTGAAACCCTTCAATAATTGCAAACCTTCAATAATTACACCGCTTTAATTATTGCAACGCTTGAATAATTGCAACGCTTCAATAATTGAAACCCTTCAATAATTGAAACCCTTCAATAATTGAAACACTTCAATAATTGCAACCCTTCAACAATTGAAACCCTTCAATAATTGAAACCCTTCAATAATTGCAACGCTTCAATAATTGCAACCCTTCAACAATTGCACCGCTTCAATAATTGCTTGAAACCCTTCAATAATTGCAACGCTTCAATAAATGCAATGCTTCAATAATTGCAACGCTTCAATAATTGAAACCCTTCAATAATTGCAACGCTTCAATAAATGCAATGCTTCAATAATTGCAACCCTTCAATAATTGAAACCCTCCAATAATTGAAACCCTTCAACAATCGCAACCCTTCAATAATTGCAACCCTTCGAAAATGGCAACCCTTCAAAAATTGCACCGCTTCAATAGTTGAAACCGTTCAATAGTTGCAACCCTTCAATAATTGCAACGCTTCAATTATTGCAACCCTTTAATAATTGCAACGCTTCAATAACTGAAACCCTTTAACAATTGAAACCCTTCAATAATTGCAACGCTTCAAAAATTGCAACCCTTCAATAATTGCAACCCTTGAACAATTGCAACCCTTGAGTGATTGCAACCCTTCAATGATTGAAACCCTTCAATGATTGCAACCCTTCAATAGTTGAAACCCTTCAATAATTGCAACGCTTCAATACTTGCAACCCTTCAATAATTGAAAGCCTTTAATAATTGCAACCCTTCAATAATTGCAGCGCTTCAAACATTGCAACCCTTCAATAATTGAAACCCTTCAATAATTGCAACGCTTCAATAATTGCAACCCTTCAACAATTGCACCGCTTCAATAATTGCTTGAAACCCTTCAATAATTGCAACGCTTCAATAAATGCAATGCTTCAATAATTGTAACGCTTCAATAATTGCAACCCTTCAATAATTGAAACCCTTCAATAACTTCTGCTGACGTGAACAGCAGTTAGGCAATGCCATTCCATGCTCCAGCGCCTGGCGAAGTGCCCCGTCGCAGTCAAAATCATGCGCCATGAGTCATGCAATGTCTGTCTCATCCACTTTCACTATGTTTCACTGTGAAAACGTGATGATGGCTCCATATTTGGTTTCTCACTTTGTGCAATAGGTACACGATGGTGACTCACCAACTGGCCTCAGCCCAAACGTCCAAAACAATGCAGATAACTTGTGAGTGCTAACACCAAGTGAAAGCTCGCAAGACTAAAGTGCTTTTTTCTTAACCAAAAAGACCGTGCACCTGCAAAGGTCGCCGGAGGCTACATTGCACACGACCAGGCATGTCACGCAACTGAATGTCTTAGGCTCACACCAGGGCCATGTTCATTATGATCTTAATTAATGTTTGATTATGAATGATGCGTAGACAATTCAAATGACACCCTTGTGGTGAAAAATGTGAAAGCGTTGTACACGCACTGCAAAAGCATGTCGAGTTGCCTATCTCTTTCCCGTGTTTTGAACCAACTCTTTCCTCATCTCTTTTCCCGTCCTGTTCACCACTTTTCATCCTTTCTCCACTCTTCACCGGAGGCAGCCTCGCTGAGACATCAGCCAGATCTGGTGGTAGCTACACCTGGCAGACTTTTGGACCACCTGATGAACACACAATCCGCCTGAGACCAAGACTCCAAGACTAAGGTTATAAAGTGGTCGTAAAGTTAGAACCGTATAAACTATATATGAATATCATCAAATCTCATCAAATCTCATCAAATCTCATCAAATCTCATCAAATCTCATCAAATCTCAAAGGCTCGAAGTGTCTGGGCGGTGTCGGATATCGTAGCTTCTGAGGTTCACATGGAATTGCTAGAGATTGTTGTTTTCGACGAAGCTGATAGGCAGGATTCCGAGCACATTTCAACGGGGCACACAATTCTGAAAGCGACACCGGAGGCTCTTGGAGATGGGCTTCCGACAAGAATGCTTGGAGGTCTAATGTTCGGAGTGTCTGGTGGCCCCAATGTTTTGAAATTTGCTCTGAAATTTAGATCAATTGAATCTCGGCGCATGTCAAATTGGTGATTGGAGGTGCTGAAGCGCTGTGCAAAGGGTTGTCAGCCCGGGCCCAAGTCTTTGCACAAAGATGGGGCAAATGCTCACAATTTCACGCTTTATTCTCGATGCAAAAAACATCAAGAACCATAAGACACATCACATCGGCTATTTCAGGTACGGGTTCAGCTCAATGAGCTGCATGACCAGTCTTTTAAAACTCCATCTTGTCTTAGCTGTGCAATGCTATGCGTTCCCAGGACAATGCTTTTCTCTGCAACGCTCAATGCTTCAGTGGAAGATCTGGCAGCTTTGGCGCTGGTCAGAAGCTGATCTGATTTAATGGTCGGAATGGTCTCTGAAGATTTGAACAATGACACAGTCGTCGTTACACACCGAGTTACACCTCACTCTTCACATCGCAGCGCCGCTACGCCTCAAATTATGAAGGTCAAGCCGCAACGAATCCACGCGAGTCCTGTCAATGCAGTTGCTCAGACTTTGGAACAGGAGATTGACCAGAGATTGATCTGATGGTCCTGACGTAAATCTGGAGACTGGATGACATCAGCATGACAACAATACAAGTCGGAAGAAGACTTTCGGAATAGTATGTCTTGTGCTTATATGTGGCCAGGGATCTATAAATTCAACACAAAGAGTGGAGGCCTTTGAATTGCAAAGTCAATGAAACTTTGAAAGTTGAACGGACCAGAACAGCTGCGGTTTCTGAGTTGTTTGATTTTCCTTTTGATTTGCAGCGAAGGAGTTTGTGAAAGCCCCCAGTGCAGAGCTGCGTGAGGCAGCCTTGCTCAGCCACTTTGAAAGCAGAATGATGTACCGCAAAGATCTGTATCTTTAGATGAATAGATAAAAAGAACGGGATTACAATTTTGAGTTTATATATATATATATTACCAGTAGTACCGCACAAGGCGGTGGCGGAAGTTTCAAAAATAGGAAACCTATAGGAGAGCTTGGTTGTTGTGAATGAGGGATGGCAGAGCGAAGCCACTGATGGACCGAAAGGTGCTTGAGGTCTCCTCTCTTTCTCTCTCTCTTTCTCTGACTATCTACTTACCTGCCAGCCTATCTTCTATGTATCTATCTATCTATCGATCTTTCTATCTCTCTCTTTCTCTCTTTCATCTAATTACCTATCTACCTATCTACCTATCTACCTATCTACCTATCTATCTATCTATCTATCCATCTATCTATCTCTCTCTCTCTTTCATCTGTCTATCTGTCTAGCTGTCTACCTGTCTGACTATCTATCTATCTATCTATCTATCTATCTATCTCTCCATCTATCGATCTATCGTTGTTGTAGTTGTAGTTGTTGTGGTTGGTGTTGTTGTTGTTGTTGTTGCTGTTGTTGTTGCTGTTGTCGTCGAGGTTAGGGTAGTTAAGTTAGTGAAGTTAGTTAAGTTAGTCAAGTTAGTTAAGTTAATCAGTGTCTACTTTTTCGACATCTTCACGTCAAAAAAGGCTCAAAACCCTCAGTTTTTTACACTTTTGACTTCGAAATGTGCTTCGCGCCACAACGGCGTGCACTTTTTCGACACTTTTTCGACATCTGAACCTCCAAAAGTGGTCCGAGACCGCCAGTTTTTAACACTTTTGACTTGGAAATGTGCTTCGCGCCACAACGGCGTGCACTTTTTCGACATCGCAACCTCCAAAAGTGGTCCGAACCCCTGGTGTTTTGTACATTTTGACTTGGAAATGTGCTTCGCGCCACAACGGCGTGCACTTTTTCGACATCGCAACTTCCAAAAGTGGTCCGAGAATGGTGTGTTTTGCACTTTTGACTTCAAAATGTGCTTCGCGCCACAACGGCATGCACTTTTTTGACATCGCAACTTCCAAAAGTGGTCCGAGAATGGTGTGTTTTGTACATTTTGACTTCAAAATGTGCTTCGCGCCACAACGGCGTGCAATTTTTCATCTCTCGTCTGGCCAGCTGGCTCCGCACCCGCCGCTGTAGCGAGCCTACTTTTCGACCCTCCGGAGCCACAAATCATTGGAAAAACACGGTGTTTCGCGACTTTCCTACCTTTTCGCACATCTGCATCTTCTGTCTTCTTACTCTTTCTCTTCTGATCTTCTCTCTTCTAATCTGCCTCTTCTCTCTGCCTCTGCCCTGCTCTGCTTTTCATCTCTCCATATTGTCGGAAGTTTGACTTCTAAACTTCCTTCGATAACATATACGTGTATATATATATATGATATGTATATATATATATGATATGTGTATATATATATATATATATTCGAACGAAGCAACAGATGCCGACATAGCCTCAAACAAGCCATGAAAGTGTCATGATCCATGATATCTCTCGCTGTCACTGTCGCGCACTGCTCCAAGATGCTCCAAGATACTCCAAGGCTTGGCGTCTCGCAACTACAATTCCAGAGTCATCATTTTTTGCTCCACCAAGGAGGTGCACCGATGTGATGTTGACCATGTTGACATTAGAGGATTTTCACAGTTTTCTCGTGTTTTCCTTTGGCTTTGAAGATCTGTCAAGTGTGGCATCTGTGCATAGTCGACGGCAGGTGACCCATCGTCTGGCAATTATCTTCGGGCTTTCTGGTCTGAAGTTTGCAGAGATCCACGGAAACCTATCACAGGCTGTTCTCAACTAAGTGACCAGCAAGGTGGACATAGGAAGTGTCACCTTATGATCAACCGATATCGGCCAACTATACAGTCTTAAACAGGTAAAGTTTGGACACCACATTTGCTTTTCACACGCACATATTTTGTCGCGTTCCATTTCTTTGGGGGTTGGGTGTGGTTGCGTGATGTCAGCTCTACTTGAACTTGCACGCGAGATGATGATTCACTTCAACATGGGCAGTTGGAAAATGGTCACCAGAGCCAAATGTTTCACAGGTTGCCATGTTTTGTGCGGCCTTAGACTTGGAGATGTCAACACTGCATGGCCAATCTGAGAGAGATTGACAAACCAGCATACTTTTGTAAGCGCAGCAATCACACCAGCGAGATATTCATGCCTTCCGTTTCCAAACTGCAAAATATATGCGCAGCGAATGTGTATTTGAAGATATTGTATGCATAGGTTTTCATTCTTATTTGGGTAGATTTGGGTCGCGAATGTTAATTTTCCTATTGGTTCGCCTCAACTCGGATACCAACAGCGTTGATGCCCATTGCACAGATTGCCAAATGCACGCGATACCGCGATGCTACACCATGATGCTACACAGCAAAATCCGATTCAAACGTTAAAACGAGGAGTGCCTTACTTGTAAATATTCCTGTGAATTGTACAACCTCACATGTGAATTTTCCCACAAGCCGGGGTTCTAATGTCATTTGTTGATACTTGTCATATGTACTGCTTTTTCAGCTTTGGTTTCATGGTAGGTTGCGCGTGCGGCTTCACTCCAGCAATTCCAGAATGGAGAGGCTTGTGCACCTGATTTGCTTGTGCTGTCTCAGTCTGTCGAATGCAGTGAGGCAATGACGGCAATGACCCAATCCTGGATTCCTGGATATATAGGGTTGGATTTGTAGATTGAGGGTTGCACAGTTTTGTCGTTACGACCTTAGATGATCACAAATGATCACGCCGAAAGAAGGATAAAGAAGGTAGATCTCAGTAGATCTCAGTAGATCTCGATTGAGGCCAACTTCCTCCTTGCCACCGACATCGCTTCCCGTGGGTTGGACTTGCCTGCAACTGAGCGAGTCGTGCCCATGAGAGAAGATGTCAAAACATTCAAAACAGGTCAATCACTTCAATAGCGCCCTGGCACCGGATGGACAGATGATCATGTTCACCGGATGTTACCTGTGTGACGAGCACAGACAGGCCAGACATCAAGACGGTCATCAACTTTCAGCTTCCAGTCGATGTCCACTGTCTCAGCTTGGGTGAACCTGCCATGTGTGCCTTCAGGATCCTTCAGGGTCTGTTGGGTGTTGGGAATATTTGGGGATGTTTCGGTTGCATTATGTCATCATCATGTTGCATTGGTTTCCGTCGTTCTCTCATTTGTTAGACCTCAGGTCACTCGCTACATCCACCGTGTTGGCCGAACGGTGTAACTGACCTGTTGCGTGTGCTGCTTCCCATATTGCCTTGTTGTTGATCTCGTGGTTGGTGCTTTGAAAGGCTTCAGCCGCAGCTTTTTGATGAAATTCTAGACACAAAGGACAGCATTGTCACAACCCAGAGTCTTGAAAGTCCAAAGGTCAAAGATATCCTAAGTAAATGCTTACTAGTACCTCTATACAGTAGTTCGTAACCTTGGTATCCTTTTTTGCATGTTTCCTCAAGAGAAGCACAGCCTTTTGACGAAGTAGAAGGGGCACAGGAAAGCTGCAGAATGAATCGGAAAGTGGGCCCAGAAAAAAATCAGTTGGTACACCTTCTCGGTGAACCCGAACCACCCGAACCCCAGCCATGGCTCGGACTCTTTGCATACTTTTGCATGCGAATGGTCCACATCTCAAACATTCTCAAACCGTTGCTATGCCGCTATGCTTGTGTTGATGGGCTGTAGACACTGTAGACTGCACATCTGCCCTTCGCCATGTTCCAGTTGAAAACCGGTCAAACTGTAACACATCGTGAAACATCGTGTACGGTGAAATCGAATGAAATCGAGGTCTTTGCAAGGACGTGTGGACGCCGTTTGCCCAAAGCCTGGCACGGCTCCTGCGAGTTGATGTGCAGACACAAAAACAACGTCGCCCAGAGGTACCGAGTTGGGACCCCTGGGACCAGTCTGGGAGGGCCCGGGTAACCCCGGTATCCATCGGTATCCATCGGTATCCATCGGTATCCATCGGTATCCATCGGTATCCATCGGTATCCAGGGTCAGGCAACGTGTCCATGACAACGTGGCAACGTGGCAATGTGTAAGTCGAGGTTGCTCGGGGTCACAAAGGTTGAATTCAAGGAATAGCCTAGACAGCGTTCGAAGATCCAGGCGAGCGCAGCAGCTCGTAGACTTTTGGAGTGTTTCTGCTGATTTCACATTCTTTGCCAAGTTGTTCTACTTGGAAGTTTGTAGGAAAATGGATGAAAATGGACGATTTCAGACAATAGGAAACTCCAAGAGTTTGCAGATATCAGATATTGGATTCAGTGGTTCGCAAGTTCCCCTCTATATTCGAAAACGCCATGAGAGTTGCTAGGTGCTAAGCTGGCGTCTGGGTGATGTGCAGCTCGTGTCGGTGGACTTGAATGGTCATGGCCGTGCACCAGCTCTACCTGCTCTGCTTGAGAAGACGCAACTTGAGGTGCGAAGTTTTGCCATGAGATGATTTGTCACAACATGTCACGACATGTCACGACTTCACTGTTCAATCGTGTGAAATCGGTCCCTTTGAGGCCGAGGATTGGATGGCATACGCTCATCAGGTGGAAGAAATTCTGGAGGAGTTCCTCAACGAAATGCCTCAGGAGCCTCCAAAACATGTCGTTTTTGTTGTGTTTTCTTTGTGTTTTGTTTGGCGTGTCCTTTGGATGTCCTTGTTGTGTTCTTCGTTCCAGTTGCGATTGTCGTGCCAGGCTCCGCAGCAGGTCTTTGGAATAGGCGTGGCACCCATGTGGGCCGACACGTTTGTCATCGTGACACAATCATTGTTGCATGGAGGGAAAAAAATGAAACAAAACCCTTAGAATGATTTGGAATGAAAGCATTCATCATATCCGAGTCTTTCGGAGCCAACTGCCAGTGGCAGCTTCGTTTCAGTCCAGACACGTGAATTACCGACATGTCAAGCAAATGTGAACTGTGAACCAAACGCCCAATCAGATCCAATCAGGGCATTCTCTGGGTGGCGGAACCTTGCTTCTTTCACAAGCACTGGGGCGACAAAGCCGTGCCCTGATCGAACAACAGGCCCAAAAGAAGCAACTTTGGATAACTTTGGCATTTTGGGTTCAAAATGGTTCTACCAAACAAAGACGTCACTGACATTTCATTTCATTTCTCGGAATTTCTTGAGGATTTTCCAAGCTTTTCATTTTCGAGCCCATGTACCTCTTCGTGGAGGAGAAACTTTGCAAGCTGGTGGGTCAGGGGCTGGAGATGATGCACTCCCTGAGGCGGGGATCATGGAAAATCACATCCCCACGTCCCAAAGATTCGGTGCCATGTTGGAATTTGAATTGGCTATGGATCAATATGGATCAATACCTATGAAAATACCATTTTTAGGGGGATGAACATCCATAAGTCCCAGCTATTTTGACATGATTGACATGATTTGACCAATTTGTGTTAGCCATCAGCATCTTCGCAGTTCTTGATTTTTCTTGCAGACTGGTGAATCCCTTGGTGGCAAAGACTTTGCGGCGACGAAGTGTTTGGGCAACGCGTCAAGAAGCTTGCGAAGATTTGTTCCCCGGCCTGGTATGGCTGAAAGATCTGAAAGGCACAGCCACGAAAGATGCCAAAGAGTAAAGAGGTCTTTGATTGGCGTCATGTTGTGGGTTCAACTGGATCAACCAGAAAAAACACCTGAAGAAATTCGTCGTCGTTCCTTTCTTTAGAAAGCTACACTTGCAACGTCCCTCAAAGCGGCGCGCGTTTAAGGTCCAAGAAGGAGTTTTTTGCTGCATGGGACAGCGCTGCTCGCCAAGGGCAGCTCGGCAGTGATGTTTGATACATATATATATAATACTATATAATATGTACTGTAGATGTATGTACATATTCATATGCACGATAAACGGTATGAATAGGTTTGCAGTGCCCTTGCCCCCATGGCCTTCAAAGCTGTTTGAAGATTTGGATCCCAAGTATGGTTCATGAGCATCTTTGGCATCTCAGAGCAAACGGACTTGGGTGGCTTTTGCACTCGCTTCTGGCACAAGCCCTTGAAACCCACAGTGCAGAAAGCTAAGTCCAGAAAGTTTCCTCGACCCCCCAGGAAAGTTCCCAGAAATCTTCCCGAAGTTCACCCAGGTACTTTGAGGGTGGCCTCATTGGTGATTCGTGTCTCGATCGAAGTGAAGTACCTCCAGTACCGATTGAAACCACACAATTCCTCACATTTTGAGTTGAAAGATATGTCAAACTGCACAAACATCGTCCAACTCACATGCCTGACCTGATCTATCCTGATCTCAAATCAAACCATTGAAACCTGAAGGCCAACAAGACTTGCATGCGATCCACAAACGGAAGCAGCAGTTTTTTCCAGCGGCGACACTTGGTGACAAGAAACTTTAAGGCGAAAGAAACCAGGGAATGGGAACAGGGAGATGTAATGCATATTATAATACATTACATCATACATTACATCATACGCACTCCATGCAAATTCAAACATGTGACATACTGATATTGGGATTTTGATTGCGCGAAAGGCATGTCTGAGGCTTTTCTGAGACAGTGTCTTTACTTTTTTTCCTGTGTGCGTGCCTTTTATGCAGCAGCCAAGGTACCTGTGACACTTCTTGAGGCGCTGCGAAAACCTGATGGACTGAGACACTGCTGCTCAGCCTGCTAAGTTTTTTTGCATCACAAGACCAAGACCAAGCTGCAAAGACTTACTGTAACTTTGGCATGGCATGACTTTGACTTTGCAGTGTTCCTTCTTTCATGTGTTGACAGTCCAGGTTCGTTGTATGTGGCCATCGGACAGCGGGACACTCTTTGGAACCTGCCGGTTGCAGAAGAAATATTCTGCCGGCTAGAGCCATCTACCAAGATCTCAGCAAGAACCTCATTGCAAGCAGGGTCAAAGAGAGCTTGAGAGTTCGCGAGTTTGAGGCAAGCAAGACATTCACATAGTCGCTGTGACTGGGCAGACCAATAAATGTTCCGATGATCTACAACACACTGAAGTTCCATGATGTTCCGTGTATTCCATGTATTTGTGATGGTTTCATGTCACTTGTGATGGTTTGATCAGTTTCATCTTAATCAGACTGGTTGTGGGCCCCCGGAGTAGCCTCCCCCCTCACGCACACAGATACGCCCTGCGAGAGCAAAACCACAGCACCAAACATTTGCCAAAGGACATCGATTCTGAATATATTGAGTCAGGCTAGGTCCTAAAAATCATCAGCTCCCTGCATCCGTGAAGATCTGGCCTGGCTCTTCGTAGCATCTTTTTGTGATTTGTTGGACGGCTGATCATCAGCAGTGCGCTGCCTGTGATCTACTCATTCGTCCTGGTGGATTGTCCTTCTGTTTGTTTAGATCTGCCAATTACAACAGATGTAACAGATCCGCTAAGTGCCCATCATATTCTGCTTTGCCAGCCCACTGTGAGCATGAGTTATTTATA
>CAMXCT020000320.1:230862-268381 GCA_947184155.2 Cladocopium goreaui
GCCTACCATGAAGATCACTGATGACAAGGACCTGGGGCGACCTGCTTTGGGCATCCTTCAGAATCCTTCAGAATCCTTCAGCAACTTTGAGCTTCAAGTTCAAGAGCTGAGATTCAACACGGATTCAACAACATGCAGTTTCTTGATGTTTCTTCTTGTTTGAAACCCTACCGATCTGAAAGGTTGGTTTCTGGGACGGGGAGCGGTTGGTTTGGCATCAGGAGCACCACATTTATGCTATTGGCGACTGGGGCGCCTTGATAGGCACACACCCAGGACAAATGATCCAGCCACGTGGCGGAATATCAGGCACTTAGAATCGAAGACAAGTAGACAAGCAGGCTACGTAGGAGTGCAACAAGAGGGATACGCCATGATACACAACATGTCAAGAGTCAAAACATGTCAAAACTGCCATCTTGCATCAAGACCACCATGCTCGACACATTCTATACTGATTCCAACGGAACTTTTTGCCTGTCCGCAGTGCGCAGACATATGCAGACGAGGTACAGAGGAGGACACACTGCTGGCCCTCACACCATGGCAAGATGGCGTGGGGCTTGCGACACCGACACCATGATGGCCTGTTTTGCTGGGGCGGCACCTGGCTTGCAACCGGAGTTTTTCTCGGAAAGAAAACTCATGTTTTCCTTGCCTTTGGAAGCCAAGTTGGAATTCTGATCTTGGGCAGCTGCATCGTTTGAGGCCTGCCCGGATAGTTGTCATTATTCGCCGGAGATCGACTATAGAGCCCAGGCCAGGTGTTTGTGAGACGCTGTGCCTTTTGCATCACAAACTTTCAAACATCAATCACTCCGAATCACTCCTGTGATTTTTTGTCACTTCCTGATCTTTCTGCTTGTCAACAAGTCCAACGAGATCCAACGAGAGCTTCTACACTCCTGAAATATTTCACTGTGGTGAGACCCTGTCTCACTCATGATGTTGCTTCAGACCACTACGAAGTGTCCATTTCTCAAACACTATTGCTGCGTTTGGGGACTGGTGCGAAAGCTTTGGTGATCCACTTGGCAAGTTTTCTGAGATAAGCTGATCCATTGACGCCCAGTGAGCTCAGGGGGACAGTATCAACAACTTCAGATCTCAAGAACATCTTTGAATATCTTTGAACGGCTTTTCTTTATTCCCCAGATAGCTGGCAAGCTATAGGGGTTCTTGCTTCTCAAAGGTGGGGTCTTCGGCGGCGAACTTTTGAGCCCAGGGTGCTGTGCAGGGTGCTGTGCAGGGTGCTGTCCAGACTGCGGTGGCGAAGTCTGGCAAAGGTGCTGTGCAGGGTGCTGTCCAGGGTGCTGTGCAGGGTGTTGTCCAGACTGCAGGGTGCTTTGGGAATCCGCAGTTCCTTACAATGATAGTTGCTTAGCTTCGAAAGCATAAATTCTAACTTCTGGGAACCGGCAATTCCTTGCAATGGTAACCTCTGGTTCCCAGGTTGGGAACCGTAAGTTTCAAGGTCTGGGAACCGGCAGTTCCTTGCCATGGTAACCTTTGGTTCCCACGTTGGGAACCATCAGTTCCAACCTTTTCTATCTGGGGTCTATGCCGGTGTAATTTTTCTTTCACAACTTCATGCATGGGCTTGCATCCATCTTGCATCCATCTTGCATCCATCTTGCATCCATCTTGCATCCATCTTGCATCCATCTGCATCGACATTTGATGACATGACAATCGTATTCTTTCTGGACAAATGCGCATCATATATCAAGTATAGCAAGTATATCAAGTTACAATTATTTGCATTTCTTTGCTTGATATTGTTTTACATTTTTTGGTCTTTTAGAGGCTGGTGGGCAGGTGAAGGTGGCCGATGCCTTGAAAAAGAGGGCGCCAGAGACGAAACCCGATTTTTTCATCAACGTCGGCGACAACTTCTATTGGGGCGGAGTCAACACAGTGACTTAGCTCCACTATGTTCCACTATGTTCCACTTGGATTCCGTCAAGATTGCTGAAAGCGTGGGAAGATCTGAGAACATCCTCCACCAAAAGTCGGTCGGGGACTTTGCCAAGGACTGTGGCACTCCGATGAACAAGATTCACCCGGTCACTGCCCATCAGTTCAATGAGATCTTTGAGCGTGTGTACTTTGGCCCAGGCAGGGTGTTGTGTGGAGGGTTTGTCACACATGACATTCGTCATAGATCGTCAAGCATTGCTCTTGTGTATTGGAACACGTGTTGATGATCTACGCTGAAGTCTGATTGCTTCCTACACGTGCGATTGTGCCCTGTGAGTGTTGTGTATTTTTTTCAAGCGCAAAAGCCACGTGACTGCTGCATGTACCGTGTGGCCTTGTGTTTTGTTGCTCAGGTGTTGATAGCAAGCCATGGCTTAGTGTTTTGGGCAACCACGATTATGGAGGACTGCGGGTTCAACATGGCTCAGCAGCCGCAACAGCTGCAGTTTGCAGAGCACAGAGCGAGTTACAGATTCAGAAATGTTTGAGAACTCCAAGAAGTGCCAGACAAAGACTAAGACTGACACTAAGACCAAAATCATGAAACAATGAAACAGCAGCATACTTCAGTACATTTCTTATTCTAATTTTCGTTCCAGCAACCCTTTTCCTTGTTCTCGTCACGGGAACTCTGTGCAGAGAGGCCGAGGGAACATGATGTTTTTCGTTGACTTTGACCAACAGGATTCCAATTCAACAAGGGCAAGAGCCTTAACTTTCCAGCGGTTACGTGCTGATGGCCTGTTCAAGATTCCATGATAGCATTTCACTTGTCTCAGATGGCATATATCTAGATGGCATCTAGGTCCTAGGTCTGTCAAAACATTTTGGCGTTTTGACAGACTTGTGCTCCAGCTTTGGTTTTCCAAGGTTGGGACCAGCAGATTGCCTACACTTGGGCCAGCGACCGGTGGATTATGCCAGGTAGGAAGTTGAAGCTTGCTGTGATTCGAGGTTTGCGAGGTTTGCAGACTTTGTGCAGACTTTGTGCAGACTTTGTGCAGACTTTGTGCAGACTTTGTGCGAGGAATGCCACAATGTTTCTGCCCCCGGAATCTCCACAGACGCATAGGTTGCTTCCTTGCAGGTCAGTACTTCATGCAGCGCGTGGAGTATCCCGATTTTTCAGCGCCTCGATTGAAGTCGACCAGGAGATTTGCTTCTCTGAATTTCTTTTGGCCTGAATTCCCCAAATGCAAACTTGGTTCTGGAATATTCATGAATATTCTGGATGACTGGAGCTTTTTCCCGAGAGCGTCTGAGCGCAGGGTTCTTCCAATAGTGGGGGTCTGTAAAACATCTTCTCATCTTCACATCTTCTCATCTTCACATCTTCTCATCCTCACATCTTCTCCTCTTCTTCTCATCTTCACATCTTCTCATCTTCACATCTTCTCATCTTCACATCTTCTCATCTTCACATCTTCTCACCCTCACATCTTCTCATCTTCTCCTCATCTTCTCATCTTCTCCTCATCTTCTCATCTTCACATCTTCTCATCTTCACATCTTCTCATCTTCACATCTTCTCACATCTTCTCATCTTCACATCTTCTCACATCTTCTCACATCTTCCCACATCTTCTCACATCTTCCCACATCTTCTCACATCTTCTCATCTTCACATCTTCTCATCTCACATCTTCTCCTCTTGCCCTCTTGCCCTCTTGCCCTCTCCTTCTTTTCTAGATCTCTTTTGAAGGCGGGAGCACGAAACGCAACCCTTTCGCACGAAACGAGGTTCGATCGTCAAAAACTGAGGTAAAATTGCGATTTCAACTTGTCCGGCACAACCTTTCGCACGAAACGAGGTTCGATCGTCAAAAACTGAGGTAAAATTGCGATTTCAACTTGTCCGGCGCAACCCTTTCGCACGAAACGAGGTTCGATCGTCAAAAACTGAGGTAAAATTGCGATTTCAACTTGTCCGGCGCAACCTTTCGCACGAAACGAGGTTCGATCGTCAAAAACTGAGGTAAAATTGCGATTTCAACTTGTCCGGCGCAACCTTTCGCACGAAACGGGGTTCGATCGTCAAAAACTGAGGTAAAATTGCGATTTCCAGGTGTCCGCCGCAACCCTTTCGCACGAAACGAGGTTCGATCGTCAAAAAAACTGAGGTAAAATTGCGATTTCAACTTGTCCGGCGCAACCCTTTCGCACGAAACGAGGTTCGATCGTCAAAAACTGAGGTAAAATTGCGATTTCACTTGTCCCCCGCAACCCTTTCGCACGAAATGAGGTTCGATCGTCAAAAACTGAGGTAAAATTGCGATTTCAACTTGTCCGGCGCAACCCTTTCGCACGAAACGAGGTTCGATTGTCAAAAACTGAGTGTCTGTGTGTAAAAGTGTTTGTGTGTAAAGGCGTTTGTGTGTGAAAGCGTTTGTGTGTGTGTGCAAGCGTCTGTGTGTAAAAGCTTTTGTGTGCAAAAGTGTCTGTGTGTAAAAGTGTTTGTGTGTAAAGGCGTTTGTGTGTGAAAGCGTTTGTGTGTGTGCAAGCGTCTGTGTGTAAAAGCTTTTGTGTGCAAAAGTGTCTGTGTGTCAAAGTGTTTGTGTGTAAAAGCGTCTGTGTGTAAAAGCGTCTGTGTGTAAAAGCGTCTGTGTGTAAACGCGTCTGTGTGTAAAAGCGTCTGTGTGCAAAAGCGTCTGTGTGTAAAAGCGTCTGTGTGTAAAAGCGTCTGTGTGTAAAAGCGTCTGTGTGTAAAAGTGTCTGTGTGTAAAAGCGTTTGTGTGTAAAAGCTTCTGTGTGTAAAAGCGTCTGCGTGTAAAAGCTTCTGCGTGTAAAAGCGTCTTTGTGTAAAAGTGTTTGTGTGTAAAAGTGTTTGTGTGTAAAAGTGTTTGTGTGTAAAAGTGTTTGTATGTAAAAGTGTTTGTGTGTAAAAATGCCTCTGTGTCAAAGCGTCTATGTGTAAAAGCTTCTGTGTGTAAAAGTTTTTGTGTGTAAAAATGTCTGCGTGTAAACGCTTCTGTGTGTAAAAGCTCCTGTGTGTAGAAGGGTCTTTGTTAAAGTGTCTGTGTGTAAAAGTGTCTGTGTGTAAAAGCATCTGTGTAAAAGCGTCTGTGTGTAAAAGCTTCTGTCTGTAAAAGCTTCTGTGGGTAAAAGCTTTGTGTGTAAAAGCGTCTGTGTAAAAGCTTCTGTCTGTAAAAGCTTCTGTGTGTAAAAGCTTTTGTGTGTACAAGCGTCTGTGTGTAAAAGGGTCTGTGTGTGAAAGTGTCTGTCTGTAAAAGCTTCTGTGTGTGAAAGCTTTTGTGTGTAAAAGCTTCTGTGTGTAAAAGCTTCTGTGTGTAAAAGCTTTCGTGTGTAAAAGCGTCTGTGTGTAAAAGCTTCTGTGTGTAAAAGTGTTTGCGATGCAAACTATTGTCTTGCACTTCTGCTATTTTGTCTTGATACTCCTCTTCTCGACTGCCTATAACACATCTTTAATATATTGTTTGTAACATTGTGTCTCCATACTAACAAGAGAAGACCCTGCTCCTCTACGCTCTCGGGCCATCCGTCGTCTAGTTTCTTGGCAAAAAAAGGACCAATCCCAACAACAAGTTGTGTCTTGTGGCAGTGTAAATGACTACTAGTGACTCTCAGTGCCTCTCTGATAGGTAGAGGTCTTCATGCTGGACACAAACATGATGGACTCTCATCCGAAGCATGCCGATCCTAGACACAACATCTGCGGCCAGCAGAACAACCCTCCGGGAGCCAGTTGCTCAGCAACTGGTGGCCCGAAGAACTTAGATGACTGCTTCAGCTTCATGTGGGAGACGCGGCTGCAATGAAGGTGTGATACGGGACATTGAGCCTAGAGAATGTTGGGGATCGAGACAAAATGGGCACAGTCCGGGAGTCCGCCTCCTCAAATATGGAAAACACATGAAAAATGGTGAGAGATGGTAAAACACCACGACTCAGTTGGCTCATGTCATCTCATTTCATACAGCATATACAGCCTTGAACCCAACGAGTGGCACCAAGGACGTGTGGAGAGCAGAACAGAAATGGATCGAGAAGAAACTGAAGAGCTCGACAGCCGATTGGCAGATCGTTCCTTGCCCTTTCAGCTGCCGCAGATCAGGGGCATGTCAGCAATTTCTGGTGTTTGAACACTGGAAACAACCAGGCTGCAGGGCAAAAGTCCGCGTGACAATGGACTTGCCTCGAAATCGAACTTTGGCTGCCACCCATTTCCAGTGCGGGCATCAGGTGCTTTCTTGGCTCGTTTTCGTGCAACATTCTGATACGTCTTATACAACTTAAGTGCAAAGAGTCTCATGGATTTTGATGGATTTTGACGGATTTCGCTTATGTTCGTTGGGTATTGGATCCTTTGAAATCCTTTAATTTGATCTCGTTCCATCTCATTTGATCTGGAGTGGTCCTCATTGAGTTGGCATTGAGTTCTCATTTACAGATTTTGCAGCCTCGTCGCCTCGCGTTGAATTTGTGAAGGCCAGCTGGTACAAGAAGTTGCACCAGGATCTTGGACTGGACCTGCTGGTAACTCGACTCAGTTTGGTTCAGCTCGACATAGCTCGACACACGACTTTTCCGTTGGGAAACAGGGACTTTTCTTGGGCCTTTAGGCGGCCTCTAGCATCCTTCATATCCTTCGCCATGGGGAACCCGGTACAGCCGTACAGTGCAAGATGCACCATGATCATCCGTGATCATCCGTGATCATCCGTGATCATCCGTGATCGATCATCCGTCATCATCATCTCTGATCATCGTTAGTCCAGGAAAGTCGCCAAAAGGTCCCTGTGGTGGAGAATCTCTACAGCGAACCCTTGTCACTTAGGTCACTGGCCACACCCACACCCAGGCCATCTTTCACAAATGGAAGGCCTGGTGTCCAGGGTTGGCACATGTTGGCACTGCGTGAAGTCATCATAGTCATCCACATTGCACCCACATCTATGACCGATAGAGAGCAGTTGTTGTGTCACCACGCTTGTTTGATCATTCTTTGCTAAGTGCTTCGACTTCTGTTGATATCTTTGATGTGCTTCTTTCATCTTCTTTCATACTTTTCGTTTCTCTCTTAGACTCTTTCAGAATCTTTCAGGTGCGAGAATCATTGAAATGGCGTGAAATCGCATCCTTTTCTCCAGGTGCTGGGTGGTCTCACTTGCTTCATCACTGGTGGTGGTGGCGGTATCACCTCAGAAAATCCTCCAGATGTCCCAAGAAGTGCAGCCTATAGCTTCTTTGACTTGACCATCTCCAAGGACATCGGTGACATCGCAAGAAAAGTTTGATCTCAGGTTCTCCAAATTTCTCCTTTCAGTCTTTAAGAACCCAAAGACATGAACTGGAGAGAAGCGTTTCAAACGTGTCGGCCACGAACAACTCTAGATCTACAAGGCTTTAGGAGGTGCAGAAATGCGAGAGGAAAATTAATGGAGAAGAGGCAACAATACCACAAAAGCGGTCACAGTGATAAGACCTGTTGAGACACAAGCACAAGAATATATGTACATCTAGGGAGATGACAAAGATGTCATAAGAATTCATAAGATGTTTTCTTCGCGTGACTTCCAAGAATATGCAGAAGAACGCTGGATGGGAGGAACCACTTTGCAGGAATGCCCTAAACACGTTCGAACAATATATTTTCGTTGCATTGTTTTGAAATGTCTTCCTGTCAAGCAGCTCAATCTTTCAAAGCTTTTGTGAGGAGAAAATCAAGTTGGAGTCAGTGAACTTTAGGGGCGAGGTTGTTGGTACTGCTACTGTCACACCCGTCTCTAGAGCTGGAGCGAACACGACTGAAGTTGAAGCCTGATTTGCATGACTTTGACTGCACCCTGCACACAAGGCTGTGGAGAGGAATACCAGTCACAAAAAATAGTCGCTGGCACAGGCAATTTTGCACTTTTGAGGCCAAATGGCCCCAGACCATCCTAGACCAAAAAGGGATAGAGAAGGGACGAGACGAATGCCGCGTGGGAGATAAAGTGGAGCAGCATTGTGAGCATTTCAATACCATCCACCTGACTGTATAACCTGGTGCAGACCATCTACACGCTTTCTTGGAACAAACATCGAAGCGCGCGCAACGATTCAGCTTTTTTTCGGCTCACGTCACGTTTGGTTTTACTAGTCCTCAAAGCGCTAATCATTAAAATCCTTGAAATGCGCAGCCGGCTAGCATGGCTGCTTCCAATTTACAGTGCCTTGTTAGTATTTTTTGCATTCTGCGACACATTTTGTGCAATCTTTGCGTTCTTCAGACATGGGTTTGCCCGCTTTGTTCGCTGGATGCGCGTGTTCAATGAGATTTTGTGACATCAAAAGATTATTTCTGTGCATTTCCCAAGGTCTAGTATTCGGCGATGAGTCTTTGCTGGTGGACGACACTTGCACGAACTCCGAAGAGGGTGACTGCAGTTTGTCTCTGAGACAGCTACGCCTACACAAAGCTCAAGAACAAGCAGAGTCGGTTCATTCAGAGCCGCAGTCTATTGAGCCAGTATCTTTCGTACTTCCCTGCACAGAGCCAAGTGAATTGGAGGGCGTTCAGCTCTCTGAAATGAAGGCAGAGGAAGAAAAGGAAGAAAAGGAGCAGGAAGAGATGGACGAATTTGCCAAGTATAGGGGTGATGATTGTTTCCAGCAGCATGTCTACTGGCGAGAAAAGAACAATGCCATCACAATGCCGGGCACCCATCGGACACGGCAATCCAGTCCACAGCACTGCCAAGAGCTGTGTGCCAAGATGACTGGTTGTGGACATTTCTCTTACTGGAGCGATGGAGGATGTCTCCTGACCTCTGGCGGAGCTCATCCCGTGAAATACCACGGCGGTGTCCTTTCAGGTGGTCCAAGCTGTGGTTCGACTGCAGATACCTACAAGGAACCTGCCTATAAGGGACCAAGTGTCATGAAAGTTGGTCCTCGAGGTGGTATGGACCCACCAACTCATGTGCAGCAGTACAATGGTGTTGCGTGGCCTACCATGAAGATCACTGATGACAAGGACCTGGGGCGACCTGCTTTGGGCATCCTTCAGAATCCTTCAGAATCCTTCAGCAACTTTGAGCTTCAAGTTCAAGAGCTGCGATTCAACACGGATTCAACAACATGCAGTTTCTTGATGTTTCTTCTTGTTTGAAACCCTACCGATCTGAACGGTTGGTTTCTGGGACGGGGAGCGGTTGGTTTGGCATCAGGAGCACCACATTTATGCTATTGGCGACTGGGGCGCCTTGATAGGCACACACCCAGGACAAATGATCCAGCCACGTGGCGGAATATCAGGCACTTAGAATCGAAGACAAGTAGGCTACGTAGGAGTGCAACAAGAGGGATACGCCATGATACACAACATGTCAAGAGTCAAAACATGTCAAAACTGCCATCTTGCATCAAGACCACCATGCTCGACACATTCTATACTGATTCCAACGGAACTTTTTGCCTGTCCGCAGTGCGCAGACATATGCAGACGAGGTACAGAGGAGGACACACTGCTGGCCCTCACACCATGGCAAGATGGCGTGGGGCTTGCGACACCGACACCATGATGGCCTGTTTTGCTGGGGCGGCACCTGGCTTGCAACCGGAGTTTTTCTCGGAAAGAAAACTCATGTTTTCCTTGCCTTTGGAAGCCAAGTTGGAATTCTGATCTTGGGCAGCTGCATCGTTTGAGGCCTGCCCGGATAGTTGTCATTATTCGCCGGAGATCGACTATAGAGCCCAGGCCAGGTGTTTGTGAGACGCTGTGCCTTTTGCATCACAAACTTTCAAACATCAATCACTCCGAATCACTCCTGTGATTTTTTGTCACTTCCTGATCTTTCTGCTTGTCAACAAGTCCAACGAGATCCAACGAGAGCTTCTACACTCCTGAAATATTTCACTGTGGTGAGACCCTGTCTCACTCATGATGTTGCTTCAGACCACTACGAAGTGTCCATTTCTCAAACACTATTGCTGCGTTTGGGGACTGGTGCGAAAGCTTTGGTGACCCACTTGGCAAGTTTTCTGAGATAAGCTGATCCATTGACGCCCAGTGAGCTCAGGGGGACAGTATCAACCACTTCAGATCTCAAGAACATCTTTGAATATCTTTGAACGGCTTTTCTTTATTTTTCTTTCACAACTTCATGCATGGGCTTGCATCCATCTTGCATCCATCTTGCATCCATCTTGCATCCATCTTGCATCCATCTTGCATCCATCTTGTGCATCCATCTTGCATCCATCTTGCATCCATCTTGCATCCATCTTGCATCCATCTGCATCGACATTTGATGACATGACAATCGTATTCTTTCTGGACAAATGCGCATCATTATATCAAGTATAGCAAGTATATCAAGTTACAATTATTTGCATTTCTTTGCTTGACATTGTTTGATATTTTTTAGTCTTTTAGAGGCTGGTGGGCAGGTGAAGGTGGCCGATGCCTTGAAAAAGAGGGCGCCAGAGACGAAACCCGATTTTTTCATCAACGTCGGCGACAACTTCTATTGGGGCGGAGTCAACACAGTGACTTAGTTCCACTATGTTCCACTATGTTCCACTATGTTCCACTATGTTCCACTTGGATTCCGTCAAGATTGCTGAAAGATCTGAAAGCGTGGAAGATCTGAGAGCATCCTCCACCAAAAATCGGTCGGGGACTTTGCCAAGGACTGTGGCACTCCGATGAACAAGATTCACCCGGTCACTGCCCATCAGTTCAATGAGATCTTTGAGCGTGTGTACTTTGGCCCAGGCAGGGTGTTGTGTGGATTTGTCACACATGACATTCGTCATAGATCGTCAAGCATTGCTCTTGTGTATTGGAACACGTGTTGATGATCTACGCTGAAGTCTGATTGCTTCCTACACGTGCGATTGTGCCCTGTGAGTGTTGTGTATTTTTTTCAAGCGCAAAAGCCACGTGACTGCTGCATGTACCGTGTGGCCTTGTGCTTTGTTGCTCAGGTGTTGATAGCAAGCCATGGCTTAGTATTTTGGGCAACCACGATTATGGAGGACTGCGGGTTCAACATGGCTCAGCAGCCGCAACAGCTGCAGTTGCAGAGCACAGAGCGAGTTACAGATTCAGAAATGTTTGAGAACTCCAAGAAGTGCCAGACAAAGACCAAGACTGACACTAAGACCAAAATCATGAAACAATGAAACAGCAGCATACTTCAGTACATTTCTTATTCTAATTTTCGTTCCAGCAACCCTTTTCCTTGTTCTCGTCACGGGAACTCTGTGCAGAGAGACCGAGGGAACATGATGTTTTTCGTTGACTTTGACCAACAGGATTCCAATTCAACAAGGGCAAGAGCCTTAACTTTCCAGCGGTTACGTGCTGATGGCCTGTTCAAGATTCCATGATAGCATTTCACTTGTCTCAGATGGCATATATCTAGATGGCATCTAGGTCCTAGGTCTGTCAAAACATTTTGGCGTTTTGACAGACTTTTGCTCCAGCTTTGGTTTTCCAAGGTTGGGACCAGCAGATTGCCTACACTTGGGCCAGCGACCGATGGATTATGCCAGGTAGGAAGTTGAAGCTTGCTGTGATTCGAGGTTTGCGAGGTTTGCAGACTTTGTGCAGACTTTGTGCAGACTTTGTGCAGACTTTGTGCAGACTTTGTGCAGACTCTATGCGAGGAATGCCACAACGTTTCTGCCCCCGGAATCTCCACAGACGCATAGGTTGCTTCCTTGCAGGTCAGTACTTCATGCAGCGCGTGGAGTATCCCGATTTTTCAGCGCCTCGATTGAAGTCGACCAGGAGATTTGCTTCTCTGAATTTCTCTTGGCCTGAATTCCCCAAATGCAAACTTGGTTCTGGAATATTCATGAATATTCTGGATGACTGGAGCTTTTTTCTTGGCAAAAAAAGGGCCAATCCCAACAACAACTTTTGTCTTGTGGCAGTGTAAATGACTACTAGTGACTCTCAGTGCCTCTCTGATAGGTAGAGGTCTTCATGCTGGACACAAACATGATGGACTCTCATCCGAAGCATGCCGATCCTAGACACAACATCTGCGGCCAGCAGAACAACCCTCCGGGAGCCAGTTGCTCAGCAACTGGTGGCCCGAAGAACTTAGATGACTGCTTCAGCTTCATGTGGGAGACGCGGCTGCAATGAAGGTGTGATACTGGACATTGAGCCTAGAGAATGTTGGGGATCGAGACAAAATGGGCACAGTCCGGGAGTCCGCCTCCTCAAATATGGAAAACATATGAAAAATGGTGAGAGAGAGATGGTAAAACACCACGACTCAGTTGGCTCATGTCATCTAATTTCATACAGCATATACAGCCTTGAACCCAACGAGTGGCACCAAGGACGTGTGGAGAGCAGAACAGAAATGGATCGAGAAGAAACTGAAGAGCTCGACAGCCGATTGGCAGATCGTTCCTTGCCCTTCAGCTGCCGCAGATCAGGGGCATGTCAGCAATTTCTGGTGTTTGAACACTGGAAACAACCAGGCTGCAGGGCAAAAGTCCGCGTGACAATGGACTTGCCTCGAAATCGAACTTAGGCTGCCACCCATTTCCAGTGCGGGCATCAGGTGCTTTCTTGGCTCGTTTCCGTGCAACATTCTGATACGTCTTATACAACTTAAGTGCAAAGAGTCTCATGGATTTTGATGGATTTTGACGGATTTCGCTTATGTTCGTTGGGTAATGGATCCTTTGAAATCCTTTAATTTGATCTCGTTCCATCTCATTTGATCTGGAGTGGTCCTCATTGAGTTGGCATTGAGTTCTCATTTACAGATTTTGCAGCCTCGTCGCCTCGCGTTGAATTTGTGAAGGCCAGCTGGTACAAGAAGTTGCACCAGGATCTTGGACTGGACCTGCTGGTAACTCGACTCAGTTTGGTTCAGCTCGACATGGCTCGACACACGGCTTTTCCGTTGGGAAACAGGGGCTTTTCTTGGGCCTTTAGGCGGCCTTTAGCATCCTTCATATCCTTCGCCATGGGGAACCCGGTACAGCCGTACAGTGCAAGATGCACCATGATCATCCGTGATCATCCGTGATCATCCGTGATCGATCATCCGTCATCATCATCTCTGATCATCGTTAGTCCAAGAAAGTCGCCAAAAGGTCCCTGTGGTGGAGAATCTCTACAGCGAACCCTTGTCACTTAGGTCACTGGCCACACCCACACCCAGGCCATCTTTCACAAATGGAAGGCCTGGTGTCCAGGGTTGGCACATGTTGGCACTGCGTGAAGTCATCATAGTCATCCACATTGCATCCACATCTATGACCGATAGAGAGCAGTTGTTGTGTCACCACGCTTGTTTGATCATTCTTTGCTAAGTGCTTCGACTTCTGTTGATATCTTTGATGTGCTTCTTTCATCTTCTTTCATACTTTTCGTTTCTCTCTTAGGCTCTTTCAGAATCTTTCAGGCGCGAGAATCATTGAAATGGCGTGAAATCGCATCCTTTTCTCCAGGTGCTGGGTGGTCTCACTTGCTTCATCACTGGTGGTGGTGGCGGTATCACCTCAGAAAATCCTCCAGATGTCCCAAGAAGTGCAGCCTATGGCTTCTTTGACTTGACCATCTCCAAGGACATCGGTGACATCGCAAGAAAAGTTTGATCTCAGGTTCTCCAAATTTCTCCTTTCAGTCTTTAAGAACCAAAGACATGAACTGGAGAGAAGCGTTTCAAACGTGTCGGTCACGAACAACTCTAGATCTACAAGGCTTTAGGAGGTGGAGAAATGCGAGAGGAAAATCAATGGAGAAGAGGCAACAATACCACAAAAACGGTCACAGTGATAAAACCGGTTGAGACACAAGCACAAGAATATATGTACATCTAGGGAGATGACAAAGATGTCATAAGAATTCATAAGATGTTTTCTTCGCGTAACTTCCAAGAATATGCAGAAGAACGCTGGATGGGAGGAACCACTTTGCAGGAATGCCCTAAACACGTTCGAACAATATATTTTCGTTGCATTGTTTTGAAATGTCTTCCTGTCAAGCAGCTCAATCTTTCAAAGCTTTTGTGAGGAGAAAATCAAGTTGGAGTCAGTGAACTTTAGGGGCGAGGTTGTTGGTACTGCTACGGTCACACCGGTGTCTAGAGCTGGAGCGAACACGACTGAAGTTGAAGCCTGATTTGCATGACTTTGACTGCACCCTCCACACAAGGCTGTGGAGAGGAATAGTAGTCACAAAAAAAAGTCGCTGGCACAGGCAATTTTGCACTTTTGAGGCCAAATCGCCGTAGACTGCCTGGAAGCAGACTAGAGAAAAAGCGTCGGCAGTTGGGAATTCAGCAGGGTTGAGATTAGTTAAAGATGGTTCAGTGATGTTCAGTGCACTTGAGGTCTAGTCTAGCGTTCTAGTCACCTGCAGGAAGGGACCACTTACCGAGGAAGAGCTAGAGGAAAGAAGGAAAGAAAGGACCAGGACTGAATTTGCTGCAGTGTCGATGTGCAGCTCAAAGACACATCCTTAGAGAGCAATCTTTGCACAGAGTGCTAAATGTGTTGAGGATAGAAAACAGCAAAAAAAAACATTACAAGTAGAACCCGCGCAAGGCGGGTGGCGGAAGTTTCCAGGTTTAAGAAGTGTAACGCTATAGGATCCAAAAACAGGGTTTGCGTATAGGAGCTGCGGCAGACTTCCATGCTCTTTTCCGGGCCTTCTGACCTCTTGTTGCAAATTGTGAAACCACATCTCAACTCTTCCAACGACTTCTCACCTCTCGTCATCTCTTTTCAACGATTCTCATTTCTGTGCACATCTTCTTGACTCTCCTCAACTCTCTTTTCATCTCTCTCTCTCTCTCTCTCTTTTCTCCTTTCAACACCTTTGAACTCGTGTTGACTCACCTCACCTCAGTTCCACCTGTCCATTTTCTTCTCAGCCCAGTCGAAGTGAAGTGACATAGTTGCAAACTTTCTTGTTCAGGCCAGTTGACTTGCCTTTCATTCGATCATGGTTTTCAACATTCGATTGTGTTATCATTCTCCTGTCATGCACTATCATTCAATCGGACTGTTGATTGTTACCTGTGGGTCCAACGTTCATGCATGCTTGGGCCGTAGCATTTTTTCCAAGAGCGCGAAGAGCTGTGACGTCACGAGCAGCCATTTGTCAAGAGCGCGCGGGAGCAGCACAGCCGCACGCGTCTTTGAGTCCTGCTGCCTGAAAGGCCAAACGAAGAAGGACACGCAAGCAGCACAGCTGTGCGCGCCACCGGAATGCAGCGAGGCGTGGCAAACGCAGGCAGCACAGCCGTGCGCTCTTCTTCCCTGCTTCTTTCTGCTACACTTCCAAAATGTCGCCATCACAATCCAGCTTGCGCAGGGTCTCCGGCAAAATGACGTCGACCGGAACGTTGAGAAACGGCCGCTTGATGCTCAATTCCTCTAGGTACGGCGGCCAAAACAGCGGATGTCGTTCCAACGGAAAGCATTGGCCAAGGGTAAGGCGCAACAATGATTGCGGCAAAGGCACGTCCGCAAGTCCGCAAGTCTTGTTGAAAAAACCGCCCCAACACGAGGGTTTCGAGTTGGTCTGGTAGATTCGCGGTAGCCAGGGATTGATTGAAGTCAGAACCAAAATGCAAAAGCCGCACCTGCGATGGCCAGCGAATGCCATCCAGTGCCTGATCGAAATGATTGCCGAAGTGGAGCTCGCAGAGCGTTGCCGGCAGAAGAACGTCCTGCAAGGGCCGATTGAATGTCATGCCAAAGGTCAAGGTTTGCAGACGCCGCGGCCAGCGGATGTTGCAGATCGGCTGAGCAAACGAATATCCCATTTCCAAGTGCTGCAATTCCGCAAGCAAACCGATTTGTTGCAGTGACCACTTGCAACGATCCCCCAGATGCAAGTGCATCAGGCCGTATGGCAATCTAGCCGCATCAGGGGTCAGCGAAAACAAGCCGCCGGCACGCAGATTCTGCAAGCCGACAAGCAGATGTCGCAAGCCGACAGGCCAACGAAAGGACGGCAAGCGACAGCCGCCGCCGGTGAAGTTGTTGCCAAAGCGAAGTTGTTGCCAAAGCAAAGTTGTTGCAACCGTGGCGGCAGCTGCGCATTGTGTATGCACTGGCTGCCATTACAATACGATTTACGACCCTCAGCTGCAAAATAGTATTACGCACCCACCCGCAGCAGCGAGAAACCTTGACGCAACCATTCCACTGCGATCTGCAGAGACTGAGTTGCAAAAGCATAAATTGCAGCTCCAAAACCGGATCTCGGAAAAACGACCATTTTGAAGCACTTTTTAAAAGGAATTTTAAACGGAAAATCATCAGCACCAAAATGAAAAAATCTGCTACCAAAGCACCATTCGCAACTTTCATGCAGCCACTACAATCCGATTTGCTACAGGGGCTTGCAAAACACAATCAGAATCGCAAGACAGTACTGAAGAACAAGCGCCCTTCGAGCAGCCTTGGCGCAGCCGTTCCACTGCGATCTGCACAGACTGAATTGCACAACACACTAGAATTGCAACACGCTACTGCAGAACACATCGCTTTGATGCACCAGTTCCAATGCACAAAGTGTCTCAACACATGCAAAACACAATAGCACAGCATCAACAAAGAAGAGAAAAAGTCACCTGGAACCCTCAGTTACATTGCGCGCGCAGATCGAGAATGATTGTACGCTAAAGCGGCGACGCCTGCAACCGTCGCGCAAGTGAGCCAACTCTTCTCTGCAACGGAACTTCCGTTTACCCGAAAAACCCAATGTTTGGTGCAAATCCTAACATTCAAATCGCATCCATGATGTACAGTAACCAGTAGCAGTTCCAATGCGACCCATCAACAACGACTTGCAAAACACAATCAGAATTGCAAGACAGTATGGGAGAACAAGTACCCTTCGAGAAGCCTTGGTGCAGCCATTCCACTGCGATCTGCACAGACTGAATGGCACAACGCACTAGAATTGCAACACACTACTGTAGGACACATCGCTTGGATGTACCAGTTCCACTGCACAAAGTGTCGCAACACATGCAAAGTACATCAAAGTACCATAGCACAGCATGAACAAAGAAGAGAAAAAATCACTTGGAACCCTCCGTTACATTGCGCGCGCAGTTCGAGCAAGATTCCACGGCAAAGCGGCGACGCCAGGCAACCCTCGCGCAAGCGAGCCAACTTTTCTCCGCAACCGAGCCTCCGTTTACCCGAAAAAACCCAACGTTTCGTGCATATCCTAACATTCAAATCGCATCCATGATGTAGCAGTTCCAATGCGATCCGCCAAGAATGACTTGCAAAACACAATACAATTGCAAGACACAACACCTCTACTCTGCTCTACTTCTACCTCTACGCTTCTCTTTGCTAGCCTTCTCTACTCTACCTCTACCCTACTTCTAGTCTACCTCTAGCCTACCTCTACTACCTCTACGGCACATGCCAACTGGACACAATGATCTCTGGGCTAGTGAGAATGTGACTTCATGATCTCTTAAGGCACATGCCAACTGGACACAGTGATCTTTGGGCTAGTGAGACTGTGACTTCATGATCTCTTAAGGCACATGCCGACTGGACACAATGATCTCAAGGCACATGCCAACTGGACACAATGATCTTTGGGCTAGTGAGAATAAACCATCCGCAACTCGGAGTTTCCTCCATGAAACCTCCTTTGATAATTTACATAAACGCATTTTTTTTGATACGTTTGATACATACATATACATACACGTAATGAAGTATATGATAGTATATGTATATAAAATACATTCTAAGACTATGCATGGTTTGTCCGTCTACGTCCCTCTAGAAACGATTTCGTGACAGTCCAGGCAGCGAGTCCTGGCGAAGCGCGAAGCTGAGAAGAAGCAGCGCCTCGAGGAGCAGGAGCAGAGGGATTGAGCAGAGGGATCTGAAAAAAAGGGAACTTCGGATCAGAATGGATCAGACATCACATGACTAAATATATCTAAAGAATTCTAAAAATGTATTGCCAGGTATGGTGGTATAGTAAAGTTAGAAAACAGTTTGAACATCCAACTAACCAAGTACTTAGTTCTGGTTTCACACAGCTGGACTTCCATTTGTCAGGGACTTCCACCTTGACACACTTTGGAGGCGAAAGCCCGCGCATCTGCAAGAAGAGGCCGCAAGGCAAACCAGAAGCAAAAGGCAGCGTCCAGGGGCTGTAAGTTTTACCTTTTTCTGTGCTGAATTCCCATGCCATTGATTTGGTATTAAGCACTTGGGGAAAACCGCCAGAAGTGTGCTTGCATTTTATGTTGCGTTTTGATGCGTTTTGATGCGTTTTGGCTGTCCTTTTCGGTCGAAGCGACACAAGAAGGAATCTCTTAAAGAACATCACCACCATCTTTTTCCAGCAGAAAACAATCAAGAAGTGTGAATTGAGGCAAAAACCTAGCTTCGAAGTCTTACATATCGTGCTACATGCATCATACGAGTTGTGCAGACCTCATCAACAACTCCATTCTTGGTGTTGCAAAACAAGATTCATTCCTCGCCAGGGAGATAGAGCAGCCCCCACGATTGGAGAACAGAAGTTTAAAGAGAAAGTCGAAAGGCACTGATACTTGCTAAAATTTACTAAAGACAAACTTGTGAAAATTCGATGTTGCTTGTCGAATTCGTTCAGTTGGTTGCTTTCTGTTCCCTTTTCGAACGAGGCGGAAAAAGAAGGGGAAGGGAGAGGAAAATGAGCGCAGAGCCAACAGCAACAAGGACACAGCAACAAGGACAGCATCAAGGCCGAACAATGTAGCAAGATGCAAAAATACAACACTTCGCCCGTAGCACCAAATTATTGTTGGAAGGCAATGGGGTGAAATCATCGTTGAAATACTATATACAGATGTATACAGTATGATATGTATATATATATATATATACACATACACATATATTTGAAAATCAAAATGATAATATCATATATGTTCAGATTTCATTTATATATATAGACTTTTAGCCTCATCAGCCTGCCAGCTGGATCCGGCAAATGTCGGACAGATTAAGCAGCGACAAAAAGGTGCTACAACGGGCTTCACCACGGTCATCGCACATTTTCAGACATGTAAAGTGAAACTCCTGAAGACTCAAATGTTGGGACAAACATTCCAAGATGGTGAAAAAATGTGTCCAAAATCTAAGATGCAAGTTGCTGACTGTGGCGAACCCTTGACTTATAAAGGCTACAGTGTAAATCGGATGCCAATGAACCGCGTTGGCGCTTTTTGGTTTAAGCGTTACATCAAATGAACAGTGCATTCAAGCGCAAACGCTCACAGACCAGTTGCAACTAACTACTGCATCAACGAATCCGCAGTTTTCAAGTGTGCACAGCAACAGTTGTAGGTCAAACAACAACCATTACAGGGCTGTCTTCCCCTTGGCACTCAAGCCGGTCGAGCTATCCACAAATCGATATGCTTTTTTTTGGCACCGCATGCCACATGGCTTGAGAGCTAAACACAGACACATGAGAGACCGTGAGAGACATCAGAGATATCAGAGACAGGGCTGAGAGTAAATGGTCCACCTCATAATCCGCGGGGAGGCTGGTGATCAGCTGGTGACCAGCTGGTGACCAGCTGGTGACCAGCTGGTGACCAGCTGGTGTGTGCAGCCAAAGCTATAGCTGTGATTTCTGACATCTCTGCAGCTTGCAATCTGCGATCTGCAGGAAACATATGGATGATCCGAAGTATTGTGCTCAGAGCAGCGCTGATTGGAACATTTTTTTTCTGATTGGAACTTCGTCGTCTGTCAAAAAGGAGTCTGGCCATGTCACGAGGTTCTTCGTTGTCATGAGACACTGCAGGTTTTGTCAAATCCGCTTCAAATTCGCTTCAACATCTTCAAAAGAGATTTTGTTTGCTTTACAAAGTTGACAAAAATTGTCTCTGAGAGTCTGACGCACCAAGTCTGTCAGCTGCGCTGAGGACACAGCTGAGTCAACTTCTTCAAAAGCAGTGTGGCAGAGCAGCGGGAGCCAGCATGGTTTTTTGGCAGGACTCATTTTATTGTTCCCAATGGGTTCCCAATGGGTTCCCAATGGGTTCCCAATGGGTTCCCAATGGTTGTTTGACGGGGTGTGAATCAAGAACAGATTTATGCTGGTGGTCCACTGGTGGTTGGAGGTTTTTCAAGCGGATTCCAAGTCGCTCCAGCTTATCATTGCCAGTTGAGAGACATGTTTTCTATGACTTTCAGCAAAAAAGGTAAGTGGGGAAGTGTGATGTCATGCTGTTGTTTCTTCACATTTTGCCAGCTGAACAAAGATGACGTGGTGTACTTGGTCTCGAGATACAACCAGGGCTCGCAGCTTCTGGGCTGCAAAGTGAGAAGTGTGGTAGATTGGAGACACGAAGGAAACGATCTTTGAGTATGTGTGATTTTCGTGTCATATTTGCAACATTATTTTACAACTTCATTCCTCGTCCTTGGATGTGGAGCAAGGGAAAGCAGGAAAGCAGACTGCAAATACCCAGGTATCAAGCTGTGGTGAGGTTAGACTGCTTGGATAGCTGCTTGTCTACGAGAAGATTGACATCAGAGAAGGGTGCAGCAAGCTGTACAGTACATGTTCAAATGCTGGCAAATCAAAACTACCTCCATCGTGTTGCTTCATTGATCACCCCCGCAAGTGGACTGAAAGAATCCAACGCATTCTCAGGCCATAGATCTGATCAAACACTCGATATTTTTTTATGTTTAATGAATCTTTTTCAAATCTTGTTTGTTTTTCGCAACTGTCCAGTTGTGGACTGTGCTTAGGTCGGGAGTATGCAGGCGAGGTTTGCACCGACCAGAAGGCACTGATGCAAACATATGCAAACTGAACGGACGAGCACAGTGATCACCGAATGCACGCAGCAAGTGCGGCACATCGGATGTTTCTTTCGGATGTTTCTTTCGGATGTAAATCCACCAGGGCGCTGAGCGATCAGCGGCCGAGCAGGCGCAAATTGGAGCAGAGAGAATCAGAGAGAGTAGAGAGTTTAGATATGTTTAGAATATTTTGGAAGTTTAGATCCTTTTATTGTTGGTGCAACCGCCGTCAGACTTTGTTGAATCGTCTGCACACACACAAATACATATGTATCAGCTTTCACGACTTTACGACAAGTCATAGAAGATGTTTGTCAGATGTTTCGGAAGTTTTACTTCGGCGATTTTTGCCGTCTAAGCCCGACAAGCCAGTCATTGTCAAGGCGGTGAAGAGCCTTGAGGATGCTCTTGAGGCTCTGGAAGCTGTGGAAGCTGGTTCCGCTCAGCTTTTCTGGTGTGAACTGAGCAGCAACCTGCGTTGAGCAGCATGGTTTGCCGACCTTCGATCCTTACAATTCCTTGAGAGTTTTTTTGCGAAATACAGTGCTGCAGATTCTGCAGATGTAAGAGGAAGGGGTTCTGACTAGAGGCGCTACAGAAGCGGAAAGTCAGAGACTCGAACCATCTCCAACCAGCTCAGAGTATGTGAAAGTTGTGCAGTGCGGGTCCTCTTTGGAAAAATGTTTCGCGTCATAGAGGGCTATGCAGCGTGCAAAAGTCTCTTTCACAGACACGAAACGAAGCTGCCTGAGCTGCTAGAACGTCCAGACGCCATCAGGCTGGTCCTGATGACAGATCTGCAAAGCGATTGAAGGCCGCGCGATGTCCTGGTGTTACATGGTGTTACTGGATTGATGCCGTGTTCTGTGGTTCTTTTCATCCACACTTCGTTGGCTATTTGGTGCCGAACCTTCCAACTAGACAGAAGCAAGCTGAATAGCTCTGCTGACGGCTAGTCAAACCCTGTCAGGATGACAATGGTCTTGACAATCCAGTGTGGATACCCAGATATGCGGGGCCTACTGAGGGGCCTCCTGAAATTTCACATGGTGTCTATCGGTTTCTACAGCAGATATGAGCAGTGCTTGGTGAAGGCAGTGACACCTAAGACCCAGCTGCTGGAACCCAAGTCCTGGTGTGGCCCGCTTCGTGCTGAAGAATCGCAGCCAAGGAATAGCTTTGTCATGAAGATTGTGAAGCGTTATCTTCAGAAAGGTGAGACAGCGGATCTCTCAGAATCTCTCAGAGCCCGCTGTGCTAAGCCGTGGAGCTTCAGCAGATTTCAGCACGGTCGAGGGATGACTCCGGGATGACATGGGATGACTATTTCCAAATATTTCCAACGTAAGTTGCATGGATGGCTGCACATGCTAGAGAAGCTAAACAGAATAACTAGAATAATCACCAAATGCCTTGAGCGCATTTGGACTAGGATTTTCTTTCTCACTCAGGTTTACGACTGCAACAAGGCAAGGGTTGCTATTGTAGGTCCGGTGTCATGTGTCGGTCTGTGTTTGGACATGTTCTTCCATTGCGTTTGAGACATCCACAGTATTCCACAGTCCAGCAGTCCAGCATTTAATCATCTTTTAAAATCAAAGTGCTACGGTGCACAGCTTGGATGCCAGATGCCAGACGGTCGGATCTCGGGTAGGTTGGACAACAGTACCAAGCAACAGTGAGGCTCGGGTGCCGGAGCCAACAGAGATCCTGCCACTATCGTCATAGACAGAGGACAATGTGGAACTGGTTGCACCAATGCACCGCAAAATTCGGCAACACTATTCACACGCAATCCTAGCGTATCGTAGTAGCATACTCATGCATACTCATTTTTGAACATTGTTGAACAATATTGAACACCTTTACTGAAGCAGCAGAAGTGCGATCAATTTGCTGACCTGTTTCGAAAGAAAGTCAGTTTAGAGTCAAGGACACTTGTCGCAGTATATCAAAATCCAAGCCAATCAGCCTTATTCTCTTGACAATTTTGACTTGAGGCATGAAATGCTATAAGTCATGTTGGGAGGTCTCAATTTCACGATTCGTTGCACGAGTTCTTTTCGGAGCCGTTCCTGTTCCACAACAAAATCTCTCGCCCTCGCCCAAGGCTCACTGCTCTTCCTGGAGACTGGGGAGAACGTGTTCGAGACTCGGGGTGCGAGAGGGTGTGACAGGTGACAGGCGAAGGCAGTCGAGCTCGAGTCGAGCTCACCATATGAATTCGCTGAATTCGGAAGTCTCACTTTTCAGTGGCGCGCTGAGATGCGCTAAGCTTGTTGTTGCAATCTGGGACAGCTGCTAGGAGTGGGCTGGGCACCTTTGCTCGTGGTGGGCTCAGATTGAGACGGGCAACTCACGGTAACTCTTTTCATTCGGAGTTCCACGGAGACGCTCCCCAGTGATCAGCCTTCAAGCCGTCAAGCCTTGAAGCATCTCTATGAGATTTGTCATGGCACTTGCTTCAAAACCTTGCAGGACAAAACAAAAGGCTGAGCAGAGCGCTGCAGAAGAGGCGCCCATCAAATGTCTTGTAAAATCTTGTACAGCAATGATTGAAATCGGCGTTTGCTCTTTATGAGTGCACGGTCGATGCCATTTGCTCTCCTGCATTGACATCAATCTGAGTTTGAGACTCAAACGAATCTGTCAGTAGCTTTTGCACCTTCCATCCCTCTGTTATGGCTATGGACTTTCTTGATGATTTCTTGATGACCGGATCCCACAGAAACTGCAAGGCTTACAAAGATATCCAGGAGGACCCAGAGCTTGCCGCGGAGGCATCTAAGACCAGCTGATAATGAAACTGGGCTGAGATCTGCAGATATCTTATGGATTCTTATGGATTCTTATGGTGTTCTTGTTCTTTGCTGTCGGTGTTTGATTGCAGATGGAACCAAAGGGTTCGGGATTAAGATGGACTCAACAAGTGAAGCTCCTCTTTTCCCAAATCTGTTGGGATAAAGTCCTTTAGTGAAACAGCCAGGCAGCCAAGCCCAAAGGTGGCGGGAAGTCCAAAGGAAAAGGACCAACCACAAGACGAAGTCTTGAGAGACGAAATTCTTGCGCAGCATTTTCAAACATTCTTCAGCAAGAAGGACATTCCATACCAGTACACTGCCAGTATGCCATACCATTTCTTCTTTGACTTTCCAGCAGGAAAGTTGCCAAAAGGTGAAGTGCTGAATCTCTACCCGGGTGATGACAGAGACCCACTTCTGTCTTAAAAGAGATGCAGAAAACATATTAAAACATGTTATTTTTTTTCCAGAAAGTTGACGTCAGATGTGATCCTTGAATATCCTTGATGCAATCTGACGTTAGTTGGACACAGTCACAATATGTCACAATATGTTTCAGAATCGAAGTATTTGGGGTATTTGGGAGGTGGCGGCTTTGGCGGATATGGTGACTACGGCGACTTTGGCGACTACGGCGGCTACGGTGCCTATGGCTGCTATGGCGGCTACGGCGCCTATGGCATGGTGCCCTTCCGGTTGAACGGTTGAAGAAAACATACAGTACAGATAGTACAGTACCTCCCAAGTGCAGTTGATTGTTGATCATCCTTCAATCCTTGACCATTTCAAAGAATCGTAGGCTCAAAGATGCTCTGTAACGAAAGTGTTCTCGTTAAGATGTTTGGGAAGAAGCATTCTGCAAAACCGATCAAAGCTGCATGTCTCCGAAAGAATAAATAACAACGGAATAACCATGATGTCTCCGATGTCTTCTCTGCACCAGGGCTGGAGCAGCTGGGGCAGCTGGAAGGGCAAAGGCAGTCGGGACACGTTAAGAAATGGTGGGAAAGGATGTCATTTTGACGTTTTTTTTTTTTTTAAATTCGATCCTTTTCATATTTTTCTGTTTCTCTCTTCTCTAAGGGATTCACACTGATTCATGCTAAAAGCAATGCTTGAAGAGTCCTGACCTCTCAGGCAAGAAAGGTGGGTGTGATGGCGAGAGTCTGGGCCACAGTGATGCAAACATAAGTAAAACATTATGTAAAATATTAACAACTATTGCAACATGTTTCTGGAAGATTCTCAATGTTTGTCAATGTTTCTTGATCAGAGAACACAGAAATTCAGAGGATGCACCTCACCGCGACACAAAGCTCAAGCCAAGGACACCAGTTTATCACTTGGCAAAAACCATGACCGCTAGCGGTCACCAGTCACTCGATTCCTAGATCAACATCAGGCTGTGTCAGACAGTGTTGGTTTTCGAACCTAGACCTCAACGTCCCCCAGCGATGCAATCATCCACATCATCCACACCCACAGTCAGTCAACCTCACCGGCGCTCTGTGCGCTTGGCCACCAGCACATTGAGCATTCACAGGTCGCCGCCCATTCCCGTCGCCACCAGCCATGGTCAAAGAATCCTGGGAAGACGAAATAAGGGGTGAAGGCTTCTTGGAAGTGCTTAGAAGCCAATGTCCTTTTTACGGTTTTACGCTTTTTAGCTTGATAGATTTGATGGGTGCAGTGCACAGAGAAACAGAGAGAAACCAATACAGAAGCCGATTCTTAGCTGTGGCCTGTTCTTAGACCTCAGCACTCTTGTTATTTTATTGTCGATGTCGGAAAACGCTTTGATAGCTCATACGGCAATGTAAACTAAGCTCCCGAATTGTTAAGTGTCGAAATTGTGATCACAATTCCACTTTGATCCGATATACCACGAGTAAAACCTGCTCAGTTTGCCCTCTAAGGATTCGGTGAATCTAAGTTCAAAATCTACGAGTTCGCTGAAGGCTTGCGCGATCACGAAGCGAATGCCCCTCCGTATCTTGGACGGCGTTATTGCTTTCAATAATTTCAATGACTCATGGTGAATCTGCTGCCATGTTGCACCGGTTAAAATCGAATGCAAAGAAGGATCGAATTCATGTTCAGTCATGATTACTAATGGGACTAGATATTATGTAACTTTGCTATACGTTGATATATATATATATATGTATATTATATATTATATAATACACACTGCCTACATGTGCATAATCACATACAAACACTAGATCAGCTCGTATTACACCAGCTTACATATCGTTGCATTAAGACTATGAGATGATATGACAGGATGTGATATGATATGACATGACACGACACGAACTGCCATAATATGAGTACAGTATATTATTTGTACCTCTATTGCGTAGTACAGTGTGATAACTCTATCTTGTGGCCATTCAACAATACCGAATGGCTTTACTCAGACGTTCTTCCAGAATTGCCATCTCTCTTCTGGCTTCCGTGGCCCTCCCATCCCGCTCCCATCGGATTGCAAGATATTGCAAGTAAGCGGGGGGATGACACATTGGAAATTGTCATTGTTCGGCACAGTGACCACCGAACTGGGCCACCACTGAACTGGGCCACTGGGCCACTGGGGCACTGGGCCACTGGGCCACTGGGCCACTGGGCTTGAAGGTACTTTGTTGTGTGGCTGCATGGCATGCACCAGGGCATGATTGGGCCAAGAGACTTGAAAACAATGCAGTGGAGGCGCAGCCGGGCAGACGCACGATAAGAAGCAGTTGTGTTGGGAAATGCCAGAAGTGGCGCAACTTGTGGCGTGAGGCTTTCATTGAACGTTGAGATTTCAGAAACTTCAGGAGTATCTGCATATCTCTACCCCCACCACTCCCCACCACTCCCCACCACTCTGAATCACCGACAACATCCGACAACTCTTTTGCTTCCATTGGTGCCAGCCCAAACAACTTTTAGTCTCTTTTCAATTAATTTGAATCATGTTTCGCAAGAAGTTTCGGCTCTTTTCGAATTGTTTAGACTTTTTACAGTGTCCCTGGAGTCCCTGGAGTCCATGGAGTCCATGTTCAATCCCCATCTGCCAGGCTTCGGCGGAAAGTGGTTTTCATGGTGCCATTGAGCCCACGTCCCTGGGATGGCCTCAATTTCAATTGGGGTTTGGCCTTCACGAAACAGCAGAATAAGAAGGCAGGGTAGGGTCGGACAAGCGAAACCGGAAACAATCAAGTGTAATCAAGTGAAATCAAGTGTAATCAAGATAATCAAGTGAACAGGGGAGAAGAGGTATCCCATAGGCTTGCTTTGGACAGGTCAAACACTTTCAAACCTGATGATCTCGGCTGGAAATCACTAGCGGCAGTTGAAACTTTGAATAACTTTGAACACCCCGTGGATTTGAGCGAAATTCGGAGGAACTTGGCTTTGTTTTTGGACACCTTCACCACAACTTTCTGAGTGCTTTCACCCAGAAGATCCGTGAACTATCGTCGTGGTACAGTGCCGAGAGGATCATAGCCATGGGGTGACTGGGCTCTGAGATCAGAGATGCATTGCTGTTGAAGCAGATCCCAATGCTAAGGATGGACTTGGAATTTCCTTGGAATCTACATGTTTCCTACATCCTGAACGTAAAGGGTATGTTTACCCGCATACAAGAGTGCATAGGAGTAGTTATGAGCATATCCACATGTGTATACCATTTTTGAACCCACGCAGCTTTTCACTGCTTGGAACTTGGAAGTCTGTGTCTTACCTGTCTGACCCTTTTGCACAACTTGTATTCAGCAAGCCAAATGACTGCCTGGTCGGCCTACTGGTCGGCCTATTGTAGAGCGAGGTACAGCATGGGTGGTTTCGGTGCCTTTCAGCTCGGCTGTTTTGCGCCAGAGATCTTCGATGCCGTCGTGTCAGTGGCAGGCTACGGCTTGGGAACCTCCGAGCCCAACAGTGGCTACGGAGCCCCGCAGCCCGCCAGTGGTGCCTGGGATTTTCATATGGGATGTGATCGAAGGATATGGAAGGTGCCATATGGTGCCATGAAGTCATGTTGAAGTCATGTGGAAAGGTTGGAAAGCTATGGGAATGATTGGGAATGTGATGGAATGTGTATTCGTTGTGTTTTGTTGTATAATTAACCATGTATAACCAGTCTAAGCATGCCCAAGCTACCTCTCCTCCGTGCCTTGTCCTGGCTACATGATCTACATGTACTTTGTGAATCTCTCAGGAGAGATTTTCGAGGACTTCCTGGAGACAGAGGTCTGCAAGCTCGCACAAGTGCCTGTTGTAATTGCTGTACATGCGCCCAGCGATTTGTGCTCATCCTTCAGAGATGTGGCCGCCTCAGACTGTGAGGTTAAACTTTAAAACCATGATAAAGCCATGTTTCCTCAGAGTCTGAAGGAATCTGAAGGCGTGTTCTGAATATGTTGGCAGCTGCCTCGAAATGATGAGATACGCTGAGGTGAACGCGATCATCAGCAAAGTTCAAGACGTAGCATGGAAGACCTACGCCTGGTCAAGAGCCATGCTGATTGAAGTTCCTGAGAACATGGCAAATTCCGACCATCCTGGGAAAAAGAAGCGGCTTGCCAAAAGCGAATTTGAATTACACCCCATTGCAAACGTTGCTATAGGTGTTTGACAGTTTTTCGTATGGTATGGTATGTCGGCTGCTCGCCATATCCAGCATGTAAACATAAACTATTTCCAGGAATGACTCCTAAGCCTATGTCCAGAGGGAACAGATGAACAAACGAATTATTTGAGGTTGTATCATATTGTATCTGACGTTTCGAGGAAGAGCAATCACAGCTACTTCAACTGCACGTTGCTGCACAACGGCAGTGAGAAGATGTTGTGGGGGGATCTCCGCCGGCTCTTGGAGGAAGCGGAATGGCGAGGCGCACTTCGGGATGTCGAGACGTTGAGAAATGCTTTTCTTTGCATATGAGATCCGCTCTAAAATGCCTATAAGATCTATAAGGAACTTTTAAATACGCAGTGAAGCTGATTTTCGTCCGAATCCGGGAAAAGGAATCAGATCTCATATGTATCATAATAAGAACTAACAACAAGAGAAACCAACGAACCCGAATGCAGTCACGTAAAACACCTTTGTAAAGCAAGTTATTTCAACCGTCTTGTACATTTTTCCCGTGTTACCGTGCCAGTGTAGATTGTGGAATAGGGAATGGGGTGGAGTGCAGAGGGTGGAGTGTGAAAAGAGTGAAGACAGTGGAGTCTTGAGAGGGGAATGTAATGTGCAGGGTATGAAGTGGGGATTGTGGTGTGTAAAGTGTAAAATGTAGAGTGTGGAGTGTAAAGTGTAGGGTGTTGAGTGTATATAGTGTATGTAATGTAATGTATGTATGTATGTGCGCTTATGCTACCTGCACGTTGCTACCGAGCAAAGGCCAGAGAGAGAGAGAGAGAGAGAGAGAGAGAGAGACAGAGATACGCACTTTGTTCAAGTCAATTGCATCCAATTGCGAGGTCTACAGAACCAATGCAGCCAGTCGAGCTGGGAAGACTCGTGGGAAAGACGAGGATGGCGTGACAGACGCTGGTCCTGACATGTCCTGATATATCACGAGTGCCATGTTCAATAGATTCCCAGGGCTCCCAGAGTTCCTAGAGCTCCCGTGGGCTCCCTGAAATTGCTGACTCACTCGGGTGAAAGTGCCCAAGTGCCAATGCCGTCTTGGATTTTCGAATGGAGACAGAGTGTCAGATGCAGCAAGAGCTGCGTTTAAGGACACACACAGACCTCCGTTGTGCCGAATTTGGCAGGAATTTGGCGATGGTGTTGCAAGATCCCTCCTGCGGACGGATTTCGAAAATGGACCGCTCAAAGTCCAGAATGACATACAATGACGGTTGCTTACAGAGATGCACGTATCCTCCACATAGGAACAAACGTAGGCTGGTGGATTAAAGCCCTCATCAACAACACATGTTGAGGAATACCCAGGCAATTTTTGTGGTTATTGCTTGAAATAGGGTGCTTGATTCTTCATGCAACTGGAAGTTTCCTTGTCCTTTTGCCCACTCGGGAAACACAGAACACGGCGATATAGCCCGCGCTACCACGTTCTTTGAGTAAGGCGACGGCAATGTGGGTCAGGACCATGGTCCTCAACAGTGACAGACTGGACAGACTGGGCAGACTGGACAGACTGGACAGACGACCCAAAAAATACATTTGCACTATCTGCAGTGTCCCTGGGGAAAGATGCCCATGTCGTCCATGTCTTCGAGGTGATAGATCCTTCAATCAGGGCATAGGCCTTTCTGTTTGTTTGACATGCTGTCGCACAACTGAAAGGGTGCAATCGCTTTTTTGAAGTGTTGGACAAAGCCTAAAGGGCTGATGGAACTTGCTGAGAAAACGGACCTGTGCAACAGCCCCTCAAGACTGAACCATGATGTTGCGGTCAACTTTGAATGTCAAGACTGGCACTATCAGATACTATCAGGTTTCGCAGGTTTCACGACAGATTTTTTCAGGCCGACGTAGAGCCTAGGAGGACACTGGAGGACCCTAGATCCTGGTGGGACTGCAGGCCTTGGTCTTGGTCCTCCGATTAGCCAACGTCCAGCTCTGAGTGGGGTAGTGATCAGGTTGGCACTCTAGGTGCCAAATTGATCCAAATTGTGATTCGGGTAGCGGAACTTTCGCGAGGCAGTCGCCACATGTCACCAAGAGAAAAGGACAGTTGCATGGAATTGCAAGAATGGCCTTGGAAACGCGTGTTTCGATGTTTACCAAGATCACTGAGATACATTAGATACTATTGAACTAGGAGGCAATAGCAAGAAATTGAACATGTAGGTCAACATGGTGAAAGTATATGTATATATATATAATATAATTATTAAGGGGCTACGCCCCCTGCCGCCGACCCCTGGGAGAGAGTGAGTTTGGAACCCTTCCTGCAGTGAACATCTTCCACAGTGATGGCGGCCGAAGCTCAGTCAAAGTCGCTGGTCTGTTTTCATGTGTTCCATGTGCGCGGAACGCAAGCCACGAACAGAGTTTACAGCTTGGCAACAAGGTCGTGAATATACTCAAGACGGCACACAAGTATGCAACGCATGCACAGCCTTTGCCTTCGTTTGCCGTCTTGCTCATCGCACGAATCAACGCCTGGCCCGCTTGCGCCAACGCGAAACCCGCCACCGGCACGCAGCAATCCTAGAGGACATTCGCAAGGAAATTCAGGAAATACACGAAGCAAGACAAACTTCCACGCGAGCAGAAGGCCCCAAAACGGACACTGCCCACTCATCGAACCAGCAGCTTGCTGTCGGGCCTGACACAGCACCGCCACGACTGCACATATACATCTGCCCGTACTGTGCTAAGTCTGTGCAAAGCCCTGTGGCAACAGGGCGCGTCGATCACCGCCGCGGTAATGGCTGCGGCAAACAATTTCGCGTTGCCAATGGCCTGCTCGCAGGTCGCACATATTCGCATGCATGTCCAACATGCGGCACGGTGGTGCACTCAACACTAGCTTCCGGCCGAATTCGGGTAACGCATCGCAATCCCAGCGGCCGGCAGTGTCGCACCAACCAGTGGCGCGTGCATACCTGATGACGTTTCCAGCTTAAGGTTGCCACACCGCACGGCAATGCCCCACAGTGCTTTCTGAACCTACAAGAAAAGTAGCCGTCTTCCAGCTTTCCAAGGCTCACAAACGGCGCCCTCGCCACAGCAAAACAGCAGGGTCCTGAAGGACGGACCGAGCCTCCGGGCAACGGCTCCCACTTGCCTAACGTTGCTTTCTGAACCTACAAGAAAACTAGCTCTCTTCCAGCCGTCAAGGCTCACAAACGGCGCCCTCGCCACAGCAAAACAGCAGGGCCCTGAAGGACGGACCGAGCCTCCGGGCAACGGCTCCCACACTAGCTCTCTTCCAGCCGTCAAGGCACACAAACGGCGCCTCCGCCACGCCCAAACAGCAGGGTCCTGAAGGACGGACCGAGCCTCCGGGCAACGGCTCCCACTGCCTAACGTGGCTTTCTGAACCTACAAGAAAACTAGCTCTCTTCCAGCCGTCAAGGCTCACAAACGGCGCCCTCGCCACAGCAAAACAGCAGGGCCCTGAAGGACGGACCGAGCCTCCGGGCAACGGCTCCCAAACTAGCTCTCTTCCAGCCGTCAAGGCTCACAAACGGCGCCTCCGCCACGCCCAAGCAGCAGGGCCCTGAAGGACGGACCGAGCCTCCGGGCAACCGCTCCCACTGCCTAACGTTGCTTTCTGAACCTACAAGAAAACAAGCTCTCTTCCAGCCGTCAAACCTTCAAAAACGCGCCCTTTCCGGCCGTCACAAACATTCAAAAACGGCCGTGAGTGCCTAACGTTGCTTTCTGAACTGCCTAGAAACTAGCTTCAAACTTTGCTGTTTCCTGCCGTCAGCTCGAGTCCAAGGACCCTGTCGCAGGCCTCAAACACCATGGCAGTGAAGGACGGATCGGGCCTGCGGGCCACGGCCGTGAGTGCCTAACGTTGCTTTCTGAACCTACAAGAAAACCTTGCTGTCTGACCCAAAACGGCGCCTGCGCCACAGCCAAACAGCAGGGCCCTGAGGGACGGACCAGGTCTGCCGGTTCAAACCTTGCTGTTTCCTGGCGTCAGCTCGGGTCCAAGGACCCTGTCGCAGGCCTCAAACACCATGGCAGTGAAGGACGGATCGGGCCCGCGGCCGGCAGCCCATACTGCCAAACGTTGCTTTCTGCAGTGCCTAGAAACTAGCTTCAAACTTTGCTTTTCCCTGCGTTCCTGCACTGCCAACTGCCAACTTGCCTGCATTGTCTGACAGCTGGCTTTCGTGCGGCACAGCTCCGGTCAAGTCGAAACTAGCTTCAAACCTTGCTGTGTCTTGCCGTCAGCTCGAGTCCAAGGACCCCTCCGCAGGGCCCCAACACCATGGCACTGAAGGACGGATCGGGCCCGCAGCCGGCAGCCCACGGTGCCAAACGTTGCCTTCTGAACTGCCTAGAAACTAGCTTCAAACCTTGCTTTTCCCTGCCACTTTGCCTGCGTCGTCTTGCAGCTCAAACCTGGCTTTTCCCTGCGTTCCTGCACTGCCAACTGCCAACTTGCCTGCATTGTCTGACAGCTGGCTTTCGTGCGGTACAGCTCCGGTCAAGGGACCTCCTCGCAGGGCTAAAACACCATGGCAGTGAAGGACGGATTGGGCCCGCGGCCCGTAGCCCAGAGTGCCAAACATTACTTTCTGTCGCTCGTTTACTCTTGCTTCTGCATTCTTGCTTCTAACTTCTTGTTTCGTGCTTCTTTCGCTTGCTACGTTCGCTGAGACTGCCCCTCCTTTCTCGCTTCCTTTTTTGAGCTTCTTACTCTGCACCTGGCTTCCCTTTCTGTCCCCCCCTCGCTTGCCCCGCTACGTTCGCTGAGACTGCCCCTCCTTTCTCGCTTCCTTTTTTGGGCTTCTTACTCTGCACCTGGCTTCCCTTTCTGTCCCCCCTCGCTTGCCCCTCACTTGCACTGCACAACACTTGTTGCTTGTAATCTCTTCTCTGACGCGCTCCCCCTGCTGTCGGCAGGGGTCGGCGGATATAGAAGTACACTAGCCATTATCACATGCCCAATAAATTAGATAATTCGGAAGCTAAAGACGAGAATGCAGTGTGACACTGGACACTCACAGCTGGAGTGGAGTGTATTTCTTGTCCAGGGAATTCTGTATACGTCTGTATGCCTGTATGCCTATTGATGTTGCCAAGAAACTGAGGGAAATCTCCCACCACATTTCAACAACAGGTGTGTTGGATTCAGAAGCTCGCAAGTAGGCGCCAGCGAACAACAAAGATTTCATCAGATATGCATGGTTCGTGCTGTTAGCTTCTTGTACCTGCTGTAGATGGAAACTGAAATCAAACGCTGCTTCAACAAGTGTACAGCCCCAGACGCCACAAGCAAGTGGACAAAAGATCAAAGCCTCAATGCAGGCAACTTCACAGGGCTTTGTCGAACATTGAAGAGGGGGTTGCGGGTTTTTGTTTCCTTTTCTACATCTTTAACTCTTTTGCCCATACAATGTTTCTTGATGTTTCTTGTAGGTCACCGAGACAAAGCGAACTGTCTGATGTTCACAGAGTCCTCACGAGGTGTAACGAAGGCTGACATCCAAAGCAGGGTCCAACATGTCAAACTGTGAAACCTCGCCGAGACTTCACGAGATGAGACCTTTGCCCAAGGTGAGCGTGTCACTGATGCGCCTTGTGTTGGCACTGTCGTGGAGTGGAAGGGCACGTGCCCGCTCGTATTCGTCATGTTGATAGCAACGAGTGTCAAAAAATGCCCCCCCCAGTTATTATTCATTTGAGTATGGAAGCTGATGATCAATGGAATTCTGCGGTGCCGCTGCAGAATTTGCGGTGGTACGAGGTACGGCTGGCTGGAGTCTGCCTTACCTATCGACCACCCATTGGCATCTGCACGAGGGGGCAAGGCCAAACCACATCAAGATCCTATCCTGTGCTTGGGGCCGAAAGTCCTGCGGCTGAGCTCGCCGCGCTCTGTTCAAATCGATTGCATTCAGGATGCTGTCGTGCTCTCCTTTCCGAGTTGAACCTTCATTCAAAGCAATCATTGGTTCAAGATAATTCAAGCAACTATGGATTTTGAAAGCAGATTTGAACTGTCCACCAGAGATCATGGACTTCAACCATGCCACGGCAGATCTTTGTCCACCACCGAGATCTTCCGCGTGGTCCAAACCTTGACACATCGAATTCCGCTGGGAAATCGGCAAATGCAGCTTCCTCGCGAAGAGTAGTCCTACATTTTTGTCTAGCTTAACCTTCTCGCTGGTTTCATAGTCAGAAGTGTTGGAGGCACACAAGACACATGAACTTGTAGGAAACCTTTACTACGTTCCAGGACAGTTCCTTTCTAGGGATGATTCCTCTTCGGTTGGGAAAAAGTAAGAGATCCGTTGAAGCTCCAGAAACGTTCTCTTGTATCCTGCACAACGGACTGGGTAGCAGATGGCGCGCAAACAAATACTATCTTTCCACTAAAATGCGAGTGCTTAATTCAAGGGCCTGTTGAGAACTTACTTCCTTTTTTTCCCCCAATTTTTCAGTTTGGGGTTGTTTGAAATGCTTTTGTCTTTGTCTAATTTTATCGCATTTGCCCAAGGTGTCGAGAGCTTGCTTGAAGGACAGCCGCTGAGTCACAGGCTTACGAAAGTCATGGTGCAGGCTTATTGCAATCAATGATGTTTGAACAGCGGTAGGAGGTAGAAGATGCAACAATAACAGATGGTGTTGGTACTGTAAAAGACCTCAGGTATGTTTGAGTGCAGCCTTGTAGATGTACAAGCACATTCTCATTTGGATCCAGAAATTTCATTGGATCATTTCTTACTGGATCACACTCAACAGACTCGACAGATCGCGACTCAGATTGTCACATTTCATCGTTTTTTTTAAAGCAATTTCCTCATTTTTTGTTCTCGAGGCTTCCATGTGTAAAGTGATGCAACTGGCCTTGGGGCAGAGGAGGTGCGCTGCTCTTGTTGCAAGCTGTGATCGAGTTCCGGTGTGCAGTGAGCCAGGTGGTGATAGCCTAGCCTCAAAAATCTTGAGCATTTGTGCCTATTTACAAAATTTGTAGTTAATAGTATATTTTTGTAGATCATAAAATTTCGAATATCAACTCCAAGAAAATTAAAAAAGCAATACTTAAAAATATCGAATGTTAGATTTCACATTCCCGCTCCAGCTCAAAGGTACGTGTCTCCCTCAAAAAAATTGCTTTTCCCTAGATCTAGTATATTACATGGTTGGGATTGCATAGGTGTATATATATATATATATGATGAAGCTCAAAGCTCCCTTGCTGGCTCACTGCCTCCTTGCTAGCTCAAAGCTCAAAGCTACCTTGCTGGCTCAGTGCCACGTAGCTGGCTCAGTGCCACGTAGCTGGCTCAATGCCACGTAGCTGGCTCAGCGCCTCGTAGCTGGCTCAGCGCCACGTAGCTGGCTCAATTTTTTTAGCGAAAAAAAAAAAAAAAACCTCGCAGAAATTGAGCCGGCTACATGCCCTTGAGCCGGCTCCCCAATGCGTCATGAACCCGGCCAATACATAGCTAGTATTCGTTTTGATGCTCTCACATTCGTCCGCCAGCTCAACGTGACGTAGCTGGCTCAATTTCTGCGAGGTTTTTTTTTTTCTTTTTTTTTTTTGCGCTAAAAAAATTGAGCCAGCTCGATGCCATTGAGCTAGCTCGATGCCCCTGAGCCAGCTACGTGGCATTGAGCGAGCTCGATGGTGCTGAGCCAGCTCGTTGCAGTTGAGCGAGCTCGCAGAAACTTCCCAATCTGTTAAATTGCATTAAATTGCCAGGTTCAATCCCCACTGATTACTTTAGTACTAGATATGGTACCTCTGAAAAAGCCCAAGGTGACTGTCAAAACATACCCCTGATGAAATTGAGCCAGCTACATGTTTTGAGCTAGATCGAAAAAATGGAAGATTGGGAATTCCAACATTATAAAATATCACCCACAATTATCGATGGACGTTTAGAAGTCAAACTTCCGACCGACAACATGGACAGATGAAAAAGCAGAGGTGGGAAGAGTGAGAGAAGAGAAGAGAAAGAGTCAGAAGAAACAAGATCAAGGTGCGCGAAAAGGCAGAAAAGCCGCGAAATACTGTGCTTTTCCAATGTTTTGTGGCTCCGGAGGGTCGAGAAGAAAGCTCGCCAAAGCGGCGGGTGCGGAGCCATCTGGGTAGATGAAAGATTGAAAAATGCGCGGCGTTGTGGCGCGAAGCAGATTTGGAAGTCAACATGTGAAAACACCTCAGGCTCGGAGCGCTTTTGGAAGTTCAGATGTGGAAAAAGCACACGCCGTTGTGGCATGTTGTGGCGCGAAGCACATGTCGAAGTCAAAATGGTAAAAACACCACGTGTTCAGACAAACCTTTGGAAGTTGAGATGTTCAAAAAGTGCACGGCGTTGTGGCGCGAAGCACGTTTCCAAGTCAAAACACTCAAAGCACCTCAGCTTTGGAACGCTTTTGGACGTTGAGATCTTGCAAAAGTGCAGGCCGTTGTGACGCGAAGCAAATTTCGAAGTCAAAATGGCAAAAGCACCGCATGCTCGGGCCGCTTTTGGAGGGTAAGATGTGGAAAAAGAACAGCAACAACAACAACAGCAGCAGCAGCAGCAAGACCAAGAGCAAGACCAAGAGCAAGAGCAAGAACAGCGATAACGACAGCGACAGCAGCAACAACAACAAGCACAATAATTACAACAATTACAACAATTATAACAATTACTTGGTTCAAACACCCTCTATAATTGGCCCTGGGTGTTTCGGCTGACGTGTCCGGTTCTGGTTGACGTTGTCGGTGACGTTGTAAACCCCGAATTTTCTTTTTTTATGTAAATTTTGACGTTATAAACACCGTTTTTTTTTTTGTTTATATAAATTTTGACATTTTAAATTCCATTTTTTTTAATTTATATAATTTTTTGACATTATATATTGTTATTATTATTACTACTATTATTAGAAAAATTAAACACATATAATTATTAATAAATTCTATTATCCGCTATTTTCCATTTTGGATATTCTATATTTTGAAATAAATTCGTTTTCCTATTTTATAATTTAATATTTTTGCTACTTTAAATATTCTATTTCCTATTTTTTTTTAAAAAATATTATTATATATTATATAATTATTATTTTTTATTTTGGATATTTTATTTTTTGCGATATATATATTTTTTATATTATTATTTATTATTTTTTATTTTGGATATTTTATTTTTTGTAATAAATTTATTTTTCTATTTTATTATTTATTATTTTTTATTTTTTATAAAAAATAAATAAATAATTTTTTATTTTAATGGATATTTTTATTTTTGTGTAAATTTTATTTTATATTTTATTATTTATTATTTTTATTTTTGATATTTTA
>CAMXCT020000321.1:0-77500 GCA_947184155.2 Cladocopium goreaui
TTGCCAATGACTTGGTGCTTGTGGCCCATGGCCCTAATCCTAATGCAACCGTTTGTTTGGGCAGGAGTCTGTGGAGGAAGAGCGGCTTCGCTCTTGCAAAAGGCTTTGCCTACCTCCGACGACGCCCTTCAGCAAGCTCCTTCAAGGACAGAATATGGGGACATGGGCGCCGTGTTCAAATAGTTTAAACGCTAGAGAGTTGATTTGATCCTGGACAACTTGCAAGTTGCACAAAGAGGATCCTCTTTCTTTTAGGCATCCGCTGTCCAAATCCAAGTCTTCTCCTGACTCTCCTCTGCCATCTGTCATCTGTCTGACTGTCCTCCCCTTTCCTCCTGAAAATCACTGATGCAGCTGCAGCTGCAGCGGCCTGGCAGGAAGCCAAGCTACATGGCTGGGGGCATACAGAAGCTGCAAGCTGGATGGAAGGCCAAGGAGGAGTCAGCCATGTGCAACCTCTGTCAGAATCCATACAAGATTCCTGTGTGCGGCATCTGGGCGCCGGCGCTGCTTCGAGGTGGAAAACTCTGGGTGCTATGTCCAGGTCCACCAGAGAATGATGCAGTGGAAGAAAGGTGGCTTCTCCCCGATGAGCACCTCATCATCATGGGGATCCCACAATATGCTGCTCTCTGTGGAACCCATGACCGTCACCCCCACATCGGAGTTCAGCTGGCAGCAGGAGCAAAGCGAAGCCTGGCCGGAAACGTGCCTTGCTCAAATACCTCATGAGTCAGAATGAGTCATCGTGATTTTCGGTGTCATGAGTCATGAGTCATGATCTCCTTTATCGTGCACAATTCTTTCACACACAACTTTCTCACACACAATTCTTTTATTCATCGATCCTTCACCATCACCATCTCCTTTGTCTTTCCTGCTTTGTCTGTCGGTCCTTTAATTTGATATGTGTACTTTTTTTGGGTGTGTTCCTTTATTTTTACGTATGTGTTGCTTACAACTTGTGAGTGTGTGTGAGAGAGAGAGAGAAGGAGGGAGAGAGAGAAGGGAAGGACAGGGAAAAAGAGTGAAAAGAAGGGGAAACAGACAGAAAGAGAAAGCGAGAGAGAGAGAGAGAGAGGGGTTGACGGTTGACCATGTCATTGTTCTTTCAGAGAACTTCTGAATCCTGTGACCCTGAGGCCATGCATGCTGCAGTGATCGGATCCTTTTGGTGCGCTTTCGCTTGCAGTGCTTCTCTCCACCAACAGCAGCGCTGGCGAGATGGCGAAGAAGCTGTTTGTCCATGGCCTTCGTTCGCACCTACGGAGTGAAACCGCAGCCCAATGTGCGGTAATTTTCAAACTCGACTCGAGCAGCGACTTTGTCTTGACTTGGATGCAATTGCAATGCCAGGGGATGCGCAAAACAAATAACTGGCGGCCTGGTGGCAGCCTGGGCCTCTGGGCGCTGGTGTGGTGAACGGCAAATTTTCCAATGAACTGTAACTGTGACCTTTCTCAATGTCTCAACTTTTGTTTTCATGGGTATCCATTGGTTTGTTTGGAGCTTGGACCGCATTCCTGCTGAAAGATTGTCTTGGCATGCCTTTGCAATGATTTCACATGGGAAAGCTGCAAAGCATCTTGCTATTTTGCAATACGTTGAAACTTGGCAGGCTGACGATTTGGCACTGAGTGCGGCTGAGTGGCTGTAGATTCGCAGCGTTCAAACTTTGGCTTTTGGTAGTCATGTCAACCAGAGCTTGGGGCGAGTGCTTGCCAACCATTCTTCAAACAGTGACTTTCGGAGTGTTTACTTTACACCAAAGCTTGGCTTGGAGCGAGTGACACTGCCAAGTGGTCTTCAGACATTGGCTGTTTCAGAATTTCCATTAGAGCTTCGAGCAAGTGACACTCCAAGCAGTCTGCAAAAATGGTCTTTTGGTTTTCAAGTTTCAATTTTTGATGTTTGGTGTTTGCTTCAACCAAAGCTTGGAGAGAGTGACACTGCCAAGTGGTCTTCCAAGATTGACGGTTAGTGGGGTTTGAGGCAAGTGACATGTCCAATTGGCCTTCCAACTTTTCCAACATTGTCGTCGTTTTGGTTTTTGAATGTAGGCACGGCTTGGCAGGTGATCTTGCCAACCAGCCTTCAAATGTTGACGTTTCACCAAAGCTTGGAGCGAGCGTGGAAACTTTTATTACTTTTTCTGAGAATTTCAACCAGAGCTTGGAGCGAACGACCTTTCCGCAAGCTGCTGCAAACATTGTGAATTTCATGCGTTGCAACTTGCAACTACTAAGAATTGGTTTGTTGCATTTGTTGCCCTGTGCTTCTTCCCTTTATGTATATGTATATGTATATTATACATATACATATGTGTGTTGGCTGGGTTTAAGGACGGAAACGGATACCGAGACCCAATGTTTTCGTGTTTTTGTGTTTCATGATGGCGGGGCCGGCGGGGAGTCATGGTGTAGGCTGTAGGCTATGTAGGCTATAGATATGCAAGGTCAAACTGGTCAACCTGAGTTTCTGAAGCGTGGGCGTGAGCTTAGGCTAAGCGGCTTAGGCATAGAATGCGAGCTGCCCAATTTGAAACAAACCAAAACCAACACTTGTTCAGTGTTTAATTGAGTCATGTTTTTTTATAAACTGAGATAAAAACTTTAAAACCAAGATAAAAACAGGATGCTGATGTGGCCCCCTGCAGACTGTGCAACATTTTTCAGATATCAAACCTCATGTTTTTGTTCACTAAAACTCCGTGTTTCATGGTTCTTAGCATGTTTTTGCATTTTTTTGTGGAATTGTTTCATGTTTTAGCTTCAAAACAGGGTGTGTTTACCAAATACTAAGGTAGGTTCTAAGTTGGGAACCTTTTTTCTATGCTTTAAACAGTACAAAAAATCATTTTTTGGCCTATATAAGCCTATATATTGTGTTTTTTTAGAATCTGGGATAAAACCAAGATAAAAACAGGATGCTGCTTTGGCCCCATGCAGTCTATGCCACATTTTTCAGATCAAATCTCATGGTTTTTGATCGGTAAAACTATGTTTTTCATGATTTTGAGCCTGTTTTTGTTGTTTTTGTGGCATTTTTTCAGGTTTTGGCTTCAAAACAGGGTGTGTTTACCAAATACTGAGGTAGCTTCCAAGTTGGGTAGCATTTTTTCAAAACCTTAAATCCCTAAAAAAACCTTAAATTCTTTTTTAAAAATTCTCAGCCCTTAAACCCCAGGACCCACGAAATTTAGCAGGTTGAGGAGGAAGTAGACGAGGCGGATCTACCTCCTGAAGAACCATGGTGCCCGCCGATCCCACCTGCACTGGATGATCCTACGGAAATGGAAATCAAAGGTGCAGCTGACAAGCTGGACACCATGATGAACAGTTCTCAGCCTCAAGCCAACGTCTTTTTCCAGCCCGAAAACCTAGGTGCCCTTCCACACCTGTGGCTGCAGGCCAAGCTTACTATCTCCTTGACGTCCATGCAGGAAAAGTTTGCCCGCCTTTTCATGTCAATTGCGTCTGAACTGTGGCTGAGGGATGCCATTGATACGGTTGAGGAGGTATTTGCACATGCAGCCCGTAGCTTTACGCTCCGGCTGGCTGAAACACTTGCGCAGTACATTTGCTCGCTCACTCGACGAGCAGAATTTCTGGCTACCCCAGAGACAGAATGCCTGCTTTATGCCACGTTTTGGTTCCGTCCAATTCTCTCTGAGCTAATTGGAGCAGCCAAAGAGAGTGCAGATGTGAACCGAGCACGTGCCCCCAGTGGCCCTGTGAAAGTTGTAGTCACAAACCAGCCCCATTCTCGGCGACACACCCGTGTCGACCTGGTCAGCGGGGTTTCAGCCTTACTGGCGTGGTTTCCGGCTAGCTGGGCCAGCAAGATTGCACCGTGCTTTCTCAGTGAAGAAGGAGGTGCCATCCAGGCCCCACAGGAGGTGTCCTTTTCTTGCCCCCATCGGGTTTTTGAGGGGTTACAGAGAGAGGCGGTTGACCAAGTACTGCAGGCGGTTAAGTTCACTGACAAAAATGCTCCTGGATTGAATCTGGCGTTGGACGAGGAATTCCAAGCAGCCGATTGCTTTGCGGAATTCATACGAGGGTACACAATGGGTGTAGTAGAACCCTACATCATGATGGGCCTGCAACCCACTGGACCCACAAGAGTTAACCTGGAAGTAATTGTACCATCCCCAAAAGGACTTACTCCTGCCATGTGGAAGCAGACAGCCACTCTGTGTCCACTTGAGTGGCCGTCCAACTATAGCCTTCTGAGGTTGTGGCACACGACCAAAAGTTTCCACCAGTATGCTGCACAACTTAAGCAGCAAATACAACATCGCCATATGTTCACCCATTGGGAAGTCAACCGCGGGAAGTTAGCGAGCAGAGTGCTCTTCCAACGACCCGCGCACTACTTACCAGAAACGACTCTGAGGCAACACGTGCAAGAGCGAGTCTTCCCTGATAGGAAACTACGCAGGAGAGCGCCAGACACCGACCTGGTTGCTTTTCAGACGAAATGCAATGAGTTACGGCTCCTTGCCGCAGGGGCAGAAAGGGCGAACCCTGTCTCCTTTGCGATTGGGAACAGCTGGAATGACACTCTCCGAGCAGACAAACAACACCACCTCGAATACACCACACGTAGCCAGACATAGCGATTTTCCTTTCCCTCCTCCCCCCCGCTTTTCTGGGTCGCTCGCTTTCATTTTTGCTCTCTGCGCCTTTTGCCTGTTTCTCTTTTGCCCCCCTGGCTTTGTCGGGTGGGGCCCTTTTGCTCCGGTTGGGATCTTTCTTATGGCTCCTCCGCGTCCTGCATGCCCTTTTCTTACGCGGTCCAATTCATTTGATGTTGTTTCTGCCGCCCTCTGTCCCTTTTGTGTTTTTGCGTTCCCTTTGGGGCTTCGCCCTTTTGGGTTCTTGGGTTTTCTGTCTGTTGTTTCCGTCTGTGTGTCTCTTGTTTTCTGCTGTTTCTGTTGTGCTCCTTCGTGGGTGTGGGAGGGTCCCGCTTTTTCTGGCTTGGTGTTTGGCTCTTGTTGGCTCCCCTCCCTGTCTGTTGTTACCTCCCCTTCCCCCTCGGTTGGTCCCGTGTGGCGCCCTGGTCCAGTTTCACGCTGGTACCTCCCTCTGGGTATCTGGTTGCAGCTGTGACGGCTCAGTTGCCCTGCCGTTGTGCTAGGAGTGTGGTTGTGCTCTGTCGTCCTTCCTTCATTTTGTCTCATGGCAGCAAAGGCTCTTAAGCCCTGTGTGGGGTTGTTACCACCCTCTCCACCATGTGGCAGGTGTTGTCAGGATGCCCAGTTTGACCACACTGAGGTGTTCATCAGGATGATGATCCAGGTCCCCCCATTGGTCTCCGCTAAGCTGCCCTATTGCTATTCTAATGTGATATGTGCGGCCTTCTCTGCCCCTGTCCTCCTCTGCCATCCCGGCACCCCCCTTCTGGTTGCGTGGTTTCTGGCCGGTTCGTTTGGTTTTGCTCTTGTTGGTTGGTTTCTTGTTGTTTCGTGTTGCGTTGGGTTTGGTGTGACCTACTCTTCTTGTGTTACCCTCCCTTGCCCTCACTTAGGCGCGAAGCGTCTGGAGCTTAGATTGGATTGCGCAAATTTTTGTTAATTTGTTTGATTTACAGTGTTGCTGACTAAGGTCTGTGATTTGAGAGGCACTGACTAGTTTTCTTGTGATCCACTAAGGCTACTCAGGACGGCCAATGAGTTTTGACGCCCCTAGGGCCCGTGTTTTGGCTTTGCCCCTTTTGCTGCCTTTTTCTTTCCTCCCTGCCGGGGCTTTGCGCTTAATTGGTTTTGAATTCGTTTGTCTTTTCTGAGTCTCCTTGGGATGCCCTTTGTCTGGGTTTACATGGGTGGCTGCATCTATCCGAGAGGGGCGGTAGGTAGCCGGCCGATGCCATGGCTCAGACTGTGCTGCAGTGAGTCTCACTGGTGCGTCCAGTGGTGCTCCCTGCAGGACAGCCTGGGGCGCCCGCGAGCAGCATAAGACTGCCTACATGGTTCGTCAGTTCGTGGACGGAATGTGGTGATTCTGCAGCCTGCCTATTCTGTGGGTGAGTGGCATTACGGACTTGGACTCGCTACAATCGTCTACTGTGCCTACTGCAATGCACTGCAGGTTTTTCAGGGACGATGACATCCTGAAATGTCCTGAACAGTTCTGTGGTTTGCATGTTCAGCGAACCTACACCAATGATAAGCAACGTTGCCGAAGATAGCACTGGTCTGGCGGAACTAGTGGATACAGCCATGCTACCCTTCGGCACCTTTTTTGCTGTCTGAGTGGGGTGTCACTGCCAAGTGGCTTCACCCTATCTGCACAACGACTACATTATTGCATGTCTCTCATCTTTGCGAGTACTGCCTAGGAGCTTCGCTGGCTGAGATCAACCAATTTGCAGGTTGCATTTTTCCCCTATGCAACTAGGGGTATGCTGGACATTTGCGATGGTATTTTGGAAGTTTTTCCCTGGCCTATGATGCTTCCTGTGCGCCAGCTTTGTCCGCCCCCCCTGCTGGGAGGGGACCTGGCTCTTTGTCCACCACGGCTTCTTGCTCACGGTCAATATATATGGTGATGACTCTGTCTTTGGAGATTCTTTGGACAAGCTGATCTGAGAGTACGCTGAGAGAGGCATATGTTGTAGCCCCGTGTTATTGTACAGTTGGCACACTATGCCTGGGTAGACACACAAGCTGTCTTAACCTTCATGTTTGCTCGAATGCCGTGGTTCTGAACTCATTAGCATGCTTTTGAGCGTGATGCAGTGGACAAGCCACTGTGTCCCTTGGCAAACGAATTGTGGGTGTTCTTGTTGGGCTCTGGCCCCGTTTTTGTTGGTTTTGGTTTTCTGTTGTTTGCTTCGCTGTTTCCTCTGGCGAAACGCAAGTCTGGCTGGGGGATTTGCGGGTCGTCGTGTTTGTGGTTTTCTGTGGTTTTTGTGTTGTTTGTTTCGATTTGCCTGCACAAAATGGACATTTCCTGTCCTTGTACAAATGTCTTTCCGACAGCTTATGCTCATGTAAGGACCGAGCCTTTAGCGCGACATCGGCCAAACTCGAGGAAAAAAAATACAATCGTCTACTGTGCTTACTGCAATGCACTGCAGGTTTTTCAGGGACGATGACATCCTGAAATGTCCTGAACAGTTCTGTGGTTTGCATGTTGCGCGAACCTACACCAATGAGAAGCAACGTTGCCGAAGATAGCACTGGTCTGGCGGAATTAGCGGATACAGCCATGTTACCTTTCGGCCCCTTTTTTGTCTTGCCGTCCGGGTGGGGTGTCATTGCCATGTGGCCTCACCCTATCTGCGCAACGACTACTATTATTGCATGTCTCTCATCTTTGCGAGTCTTGCCTAGGAGCTTCGCTGGCTGAGATCAATCAATTTGCAGGTTGCATTTCCCCTATGAAACTAGGGGTATGCTGGATATTTGCGATAGTATTTTGGAAGTTTTTCCTTGGCCTGTGATGCTTCCCGTGCGCCATCACCGTCCGCCCCCCCTGCCGGGGGGGGACCTGGCTATTTGACCACCACGGCTTCTTGCTCTCGATTGATATATATGGTGATGACTCTGTCCATGGAGATTCTCTGGGCAAGCTGATCTGAGAGGACGCTGAGAGAGGCATATGTTGTAGCCCCGTGTTATTGTACAGTTGGCACATTATGTCTGAGTAGACACACAAGCTGGCTTAGCCTTCATGTTTGCTCGAATGCCGTGGTTCTTAATTCATTAGCATGTTTTTGAGCGTGATGCAGTGGACAAGCCACTGTGTCCCTTGGCAAATCGAATTTGTGGGTGTTCTTTTTGGGCTCTGGCCCCGTTTTTGTTGTGTTTGGTTTTCTGTTGTTTGCTTCGCTGTTTCCTCTGGCGAAACGCAAGTCTGGCTGGGGGATTTGCGGGTCGTCGTGTTTGTGGTTTTCTGTGGTTTTTGTGTTGTTTGTTTCGATTTGCCTGCACAAAATGGACATTTCCTGTCCTTGTACAAATGTCTTTCCGACAGCTTATGCTCATGTAAGGACCGAGCCTTTAGCGCGACATCGGCCAAACTCGAGGGAAAAAAAAACACTACTCAGTTCTTCCCCACCGTCTCTGTCGATGACCGGAGTCACGTCAGGTGGACCTTCGCCAACCCGAGCTTTGAGTTAGATTTGCACAGGATTAAAGTCACCCATGCTGACCAGCCCATTGTAAACGTTTCGGGTGAACCTGCTGAGACTCAAGATCGTTGCAGTCTGTACAGCGTTCTTACTGGATTGTTGCGTGGGAAGCCACTTAAAGTGATGCTGAGGCAAATTGAAGGCAGAAATGGATTTGAAGTTTGGCGTCAGCTTGTGCAGCTGTTTCAACCAAAGACCAAGTCTCGAGCCATCTCTACACTTAGCGCTTTGATGAACATCCCTGGATTCACTCAGAAAGACCGCACTCTGCTTGACCAGATTCTTGTATTGGAGAGACTGCGCACTGAGTATGTCATGCTTTCTGTTTTGGTGCGTGCTTTGCCAAAAGCCATTCAGCAGCACATTCAGTTGCAGATGCACGAGAACTCCACATGTGCTCAAGTGGTGGTATAGCCCCAATGGAAGTTGATCGTTTTGAGAAAGGGAAATCCAAAGGAAAACAGAAGGGAAATCAAAGAGTAAGGACCCACAAAAGGGTAAAGGGAAATCAAAGAGCGACAAGGGCAAAGGCAAAGGTGGGAAACCATCTCAGCGCAGTGCCACTTCGAGTGATCAATGTCTTCATTGTGGAAAATATGGACATTTCAAACGTGATTGCTGGAAGCTTCATGGCAAACCTGATGGGAAGAGCGTGAATCAAGTTTCTGGTGGTGATCAGCAAGCTTCTCCACCTGCTGCTAGTTCTTCTGGTGCGAGCACTGTTTCTAGCATGCCGCCTTCAGCTTCTGTGCGTTTGGTGACCTGCCCTGGGCCCTTGATTGAAGAGCTTTCCTCAAGTGCTTCTGAGACCGAGCTTCATGACTTGACAGTGATTGATAGCTATGGTGGTTACTGCAACATAGTTTCACAGCAAGATGCATTGGACTCCACTGATCTTTCAGCTTCATGCGTATATACAGAGCGTTGTGAACATTTTGACATTGCATATTCAGACTTTGATGATGACTGGACTCACTATGATGAACAATGTATGTTGTCTGAAGAGTTGCATGACCTCAGTCCTCCCCTTGGAGCATGCCAATGTTGGATGTGTTGACAAAAGTTTGATGGTTCATCATACATAGATGCACAAGGGAAACCAATTTCAGTCAATGGTGCAAGGATTGCAGAAGTACGTTTTGGCCCTGTTGTTTTTCGTGAGCGTTTCATTATAGCAGCTGTCACTTCTCCTTTGATTTCAATGGGAAGGTTGAAAGATGGATGGCATTTGCAGAATGAGGGTGATGGAACCACGAACCTTGTCAGAAAGCATAGGCGCATACCAGTTCACTTCAAGCGCAACTCTTTGTGTGCCACTGGAGTGATACGCATGCTGACAGAGAATACTGACGTTTCATCCTCAACTTCTTCATCTTCTGGCTAGGTGCAGTCTGCAGGACATGTGAGAGCCCTTACGTTGGGCAGAGCTTTGACAGGCATGGGACAAGGTTGGATTTAATAATTGAGTGAGAATGTTTTTGGTCTTCGAAGTATTTCTCCAAATCATGTTGACACAACTTATTGTCCTAGTAGCGGTTTGCTTTGGTTGCGTACAACTTTGATCAAGGGTGATGATGGTAAATGGGAACTGGAGGAATTTGGACAGAGCATTGCTGAATTACCCGACCGTTCAACACTGAGAAGCGCGTGGTGGAATCTATCACCATTGCTCACACCTCCATGGTTCCTCCTAAACATCTTGGTTTTTCAGTATCTGATGACATCATTGCTCCAAGATCTGGAATCCCTGTCAGGCCACTTCAACCAGCTGATGCAGCTGAACCTGCAGAGCAACCTGACGTTGATGTGATACCAGCTGCAGAGGACGCAGAGCCCTCAGTTGAAGCAAGAGAAGATGGCATGGAGCATCATGAAGTTTGGGTTGATGGTGTCAAACTTGACACCAATTCACCTTTGAGGACCTTGAGAGCTGCGTGTGACTCTTTGGGTCTTAGCAAATCTGGAGGCAAGGTTAAGTGCTTGAAACGACTTTGGAATCACCTTCAAGCCCAAGAATTGTTAGCTGCACATGCTGCACATCATCAGCTCCAAAGTGAAGTAGCAAGACCAGTTTATTCACAGCCTGTGCCAGATGAACCTTCAGCTGAAGAACAAGCAAGGCACAGCCTTACGCACCAGCCGTTTGCGCCTTGGTGTGAGCTTTGTGTTGCACACCGTGCTGTTCAAGATCCACACAAAGAGCAAGAGCATTCAACTACTTCACACTCATGTGTCTCTTTCGACTTTGGATATTCTTCGAGACTTGCTGGTGAAGATACTTCGTGCACTTTACATTCATGACCGAGATACTGGCGCTATGCATGTGATTCCTACTCCTGCCAAAGGAGGCCGTTACCTCAACTATCTTTGCACAGAGTTTTGCAGATTTTTGGTTTGGCTGGGACACACAACTGTTGGTTTAAAATGCGATCAAGAGCCATCAACACTTTCTTTGCTTGAGGCCGTGAAGAAAACCTGCCGTGGACTGGGTATTCAGACCATAACAGAAACTGTGCCACCGGGAAGTCATGCATCCAATGGTGCAGCTGAAGTGACTGTGAAGGTGATCAGACACCAGGCCAACCTTCTCATCGACCAGTTGGAGAAAGGTTGTGGACTTGGACAGACAATTGGCTGTCATCATCCTCTTTACCATTGGGCACTCTTACATAGCTCCTGGTTGCACAATCGTTTTGTTATTAGAAAGGGTTCAACAGCCTATGAACTTTGCGCCAACAAAATGTATACAGGACGTTTGGCACTTTTTGGTGAGAGTGTTTTGGTTTTTTTGAAGAAAACTACAAAGGGTTCACCGCAGTGGACACGTGGAATCTGGTTAGGGAAAACTATGAGTAATGACGTGCACATCATAGCAGTTTCTGGTAGCACACAACTTTTCGTGACAAGGAGCGTGAGACGCTTCCCAAAGCCGTGGAATATGGATGGAATAGCAAGTGTGGAAGCTTGTCCTTGGAGTTTTGGTTATGCCTCTTTAGGTTCACAGCTCGTTCTGGCCAAGCGTATATCTGCACCACCTATTCTTTCTCTTCCTGAAGTTAAACCAAGGGATTTGGATGCTGAGGCAGTGATGAACGTGCCCCCAACTCCTGTTGAGCAAGAGGATGGTCCTCAACCTACCAGACCAGTTGCTGCAGTTGCTCCACCAGTTTCCAGCGTTTTAGCTTCTGATGTTTTTGCAGGTGAACTTGAGACGCAAATGGAGGTCTCGGCTGAGGCGGGGATCCCACTTTCAGTTGGACTGGAAGTGCCAAGTACTCCCATGACACTAGCTTCTTTGCCAATGACAATGCCAAGCAGTTCTGAACCTAGCAGTGCTTCAGGCCATGCAGGGACCACAGTGCCTGCTTCTGGAGTACATGGACGTGAAGGTGCAAGTGATGTTGATGAGGCCAATAGGCCGACAAAACAGGCTCGTATCATGGCAATCTTTGAGCATGAGGATGACACTCATCCTCTAGATTTTCAGGATGGTGATGTTGACACCTTGGAGTTGCATGAGTACGAGATGGAGGACGAGTATTGGGAAGGTGCAGCAACTGATGTTGCATCTGACAATATTCTCAAGCGTTTGAGTGTTCCTCACAGCACTTTTGAGCCTGAACTAGATCCAGCCACACTTCTTCAATTGGATCTTTTAGCAGATGAACTCGAAATCAGCCGCCTAAAGGCGATGGGTGTGCTGATCCCAGCTGAAAGCTATGATGTTGCGGGCCAAACACCGAAGAAGCTCACTACCAGAATGGTGAGGACATGGAGGGATAAACATTTGGATGGAGAACATGTTTGGCTGCGTAGGTCGCGCTACGTTGCCAGAGAATATGCATGGCTTTCACCTGAGAGGCAAGACTTATTCTCTCCAGCTTCTTCTGTCCTTACAGTTCGACTTCTCCCATGTTTGTTCATGAAATGGAAAATGGATGACTACGTTTTGTGCTCCATAGACATCACTGATGCTTTTCTCATGGTTGATCAGCGTGAGCTGACACAGGTGGTTTGTGAAGATGCTGGTGGAAATGTCTCCCACTACATACTTGGCAAGGTGTTGCCAGGACAGCGCAGTGGATCACAGATGTGGCATGAAAGTTTCAGTTCCTTCTTGCGTGAGGACCTGAAGATTGTGGAATGTGCCGCATACCCTTGTTTGCTGAGAAGTGAGACCACAGAAGACCATGGAAGGCCAGCATGCCTACTTCTTCTTCATGTTGACGATGTTCTTTGTTTGTGCAAGCGCTCCTACCTTGAGAGCGTGTTACTCCCAGCCCTGAAGGCACGCTACAAGATCTCTCACGAGATGATGGCTGTCGAGGGTGATGAGCTCACATTTTTGAAGCGTCGTCACATGCTGATGAATGAGTTTGAGCTTGCAATCCAGAGCCACCCCAAGCACCTTGAGAAACTTTTCGAATTGCTGAAGATTGGCCGAGGTTTGAGACCAAAGAAAACACCAGTGCACCCTATGCTGGATGAGGATGACAAAACCGAGTTGTTGGACAACCAACAGGCCAGCATCTACCGCTCATGCATTGGTATTCTTCTTTATGTGACCAGTGACTTTGTGGAATGTCAATATGCTATTCGAGGCCTTTCTCAGTCAATGTCTAAGCCGACAAAGCAGTCCATGGAATGTTTGAGATATCTCTGCACTTATCTTCTAGGTTGCACAGACCAGTGCCTGATGCTGAAGTACGAGAGCCACCAAGGACTTTTGCATTACAACCCTGAAGATTATACTCTTGAGATATTTAGCGATAGTGACTGGGCGAAACATAGAACAACACGACGTTCAGTGAGTGCAGGATACCTTTTCATGTTTGGAAACCTCCTGTATTCTTCTTCAAGGAGCCAGAAAGCTTTAGCTCTTTCAAGCTGTGAAGCAGAAGTGTATGCAGGTACATCAGCTACAAGCGATGCGGTTCTCATGTACCACTGCATATGTTTTTGTGTTGGCCCCAATGAAACAGTGAAAGTCAAGCTCGCACTTGACAATGCTGCTGGAATTAAGTTTCTTCCACCGTTCAGGTGTTGGACGGATCAGGCACATCAGTTTGCGTGTGCTGTGGATGCAACAGAAGGTGCGGGAAAAGTTTCTTTCAGTTGGGCCTGTTAGCACAAAACAAAACCCAAGTGACCTGGGTACAAAACGGTTGAACAGAGATCGTATGCTTTATTTGATGTTTCTTTGCAAGGTCTATGACCTAAGTACTTCACAGTACGTTGGCTCTGAAGTGAATGACAGGTTAGAAGAACAAACAATGACAAGCAAAGGTATCAAACTTTTCACACTTGCGGGAATGAACAATCATGATGCAAAAGCTTTGATGAGAGTTATGTTAATCAGCGCCTTGAGCCTTACTCCTGCCACCGCTTCTCCAGCAGAAGAACCAATGGTGGTGGATGGAAGCTATTTCGGCTTCTTCTTTGCGGTGATTGTCACCATTTTGTGCATCACATTGGGATACATAGCTGTGCTCAGGAGAGAACTTCGAGAGCTGCGCGGAGAGAAAACTCAGTTTGAGTGGAATGGCACTTTGACAAAGGCGCTGAAGCTTCTGAAAGGAGCGAAAACTGAGAGCAAGCAAAAGGAGGCCATCAAGACCAATGTTGAAGGTGCCGAAGAAGAAAAGGGAACAGATGACGAAAGCGTTGGAGAAACACCACAAGAACGCTTCGAAAGGTACAGCCAAAGTGGCATGGACGAAGTGTCCGACCCAGGACTTTGGCAGCTTTGGCACCATGGAACTCCTAGCGTTACAGATGAGCCTTCTGCCCATCGACAATATGCAGATGGACACATCGAGCAAATGATGAAGGACACCAACGACATCTTGCGCAGACGTCTTCGAAGGTTGGAGGCCGAGTATGACCTGGCGTCAACCGCCAACGATATCGACCTGATGCACCAGCTGGACTCCCAAATCACCGAGTGCAATGGCCTTATGTATAACATAGGCTAGTTAAGCAACTCTTGGATGAGATGTGATGCTGTGGCATTGGCAAGCGGATCTCGCAATCAATGCACGAGTTTTTGAATGAAACGAAAGCCTTCGAAACTTGCAGCTGAGCCCAATAGCCGTGAGACATTAGCTGAATGTCTGCAGTTTGCAATTTTAGATATGGCAACCTTTAGTCAAAGACTTAGGTTGAGGCGGGGGGAATGGATTTAACCCAATCCACATCCCATACATATGAGTGTAAACAGTTGCATGCATTGGCATTTCAGTTGGACTTGTGACTTCAACACGTTGTCATTTGCAGTTGCCATGACATGCATGTACAGGTGAATTATACATGTATCCACAGGCGTTTCGCTTTCAAGGAAAAGAATCAAAATCACTTTTTGAATTTTGAAAAATCATGTGCGTGAATTTGGACAAGGACATGGAACATGAAACAAAACGAAATGCAAAATGTAAACAATTCAAATTGTTGAAAAAAATGTGGGCCAGGAAACAGACGGGTGCAGTACCGCGCGCTCATCAAAACAATATTTGTTTTTGCATTTCCAAAATGCACAAGTGCGAGTTTGGGCGATTGAAAACATATAAAAACATCACAGTTGAACGTTTTGCTACGTACCCCTAGCTCTCGAAAAGAATGCGGAATTTGAAATTTTGTCGCGAGTGCAACTCACAAACGAATCCATCGACGAACACAGTAATGTCACAGACATGTTGGACATATTGCTAACGGCCAATTATATATATATATGTATTTATATAAGGAGGAAAAAATAATAAAACATGGTTGCTGATGAAAGCGGTCTCGTTGCTGAGTTGTTGCGGCGTGTTGCTGGTTGGTACTTATTGGAAAAACGTACTTGATGAATGATTTGCCTCATCCTATTGATCGGACTCTTAGCCAAAGACCTTGTTCAAAATGCTGGCAGCATCTGGCAACAGATACTTCACAGGACAAAAAAATCCTTTGCAAATTTTTGCCTTGGGTGGCTTTCTGGTTGAGGTACAAGACGCTTGCCTATCTTGGTTTGCAGAGGATTGAAGGCAGCATGGAACAATGGCAACCACAGGAACGATGTCATGAACAGCTGGAAACTCAAAGGGCAACTGCAAGAATTGGCAAAACATTGTTGCCAAACGTTCTTTTGTGGGTTGTAAGTTTGGGCCCTTCAAAAAAATAACCCGATCTGGACGTGGATCGCATTTGGGGAACATTACGCCCGTATGGTGCTTCGGACCAATCGATTTTGGATTTGCAGCTGGTGTGCAGGGGCCAAGTTGGCGAACTCATGGGCAAAGCGAACAGGACCGGAAAGTAGGCTATCATCAAAAGGTAACCGCGCACTACCGGACTTCCTTGCTTGCTTTGCAAGCAACTGTTCTTTTTGTTTGGGTCGCCGGCTATGTGCCTGATTTGGCGTTTACGCATTGGGTTTAATTTTTGAGGGAGGGGGAGTCTCTTGGACTCACCCTTAGCCCACACCTTGGGAATGTGCGAGTTGAATATGCAGTTTCGTGGGTGTATTTTGAAATGTTGGTCAGGGCAATGTTGCGTTTGATAAGTGCAATTAGTTTCCGCGATCGTCTGCATTAGATTCTTGGTTTGCCCGCGGGCATACATGGAACCCAAATCGTTGCTGGACAAAACTCCGCGCAGAAACGCAGCACAAAAAAAACGTAGACCACCAAAATGGGTTGTTCATCTAAGGCCGAAGTCGCAGAAAATCAGTGGCGCAACATGCAAACGTTCCTCATTTTTGGTAAGTCCCAATGGGGTTGTTCCGTCGTACCTTCTGTTTTAGAATCACCGACGTTTTTCCCCGAGCGGGCAGGAGGAGGGCAAAGTCCATTGTGCAAGAGCAAAGCAACCGCAAACAACGTAGCGTCACATGAGTTTGCAAGCGCCATGAAACCCTTTTACCAATTAGCCCCATTGCGCCGTTTGTGGAAGTGGATTCAATCAATGTACGATCAAAAAAATTGCGGCAAATGCAAGCGAAACCTAAATCGGTCACGTCAAACGACTGTGCAAACACAATGGAAGTTGGAGTAACATAACATGAAACTAATTTGCGCAGCGCATGCAAGTGGATATTCAAACAAACATCACACGAGTCCTACAAACTAAATTTCGCAGTTGTTAGCCCCACCTCGCCACTCACCCACGCATGATGATAAACAAACCATGCTGACGCGTTTTTAAACCTGCATTGAGCCATTGTGGCACTGGGAACTGAATTTTCCATCGTGCCTAGGACAAAGGCCACAGCGACCTCTCAAAAAATGGGACGACTGAATCCAAAATTTCAGCCAGGGCGGGCGTGTTTCACATTGGCGAAATGGTTTGCAGCAACTCGAAATGCAAATTGGCATTTTCATCGCAACACATTTACAAAAAAATCATGTATTTGTAGCACCATTTTGGCATCTCCATGTCTTGAAAGTACTGTAACAAAGTGTGTTTCGAACGAACGCGAAGCAAAAAACAAAGCAAAGGCTCAAACTTTGTTCTGCATCGTAAGCGGCGCCCAGGTTTTGAAGGCAAACATGTTGACAGAACTTCGGGCGCAAAACAGTTGATTGTGACGTACACACCAAAAAAAAACAAACAAAAGTATCCACCTTCTTCCCCTTCAACATTGGCAGCATGTTGACATCAAAACGTGCCGGAAACATGTGAGACACCCTGTGGTGCATACGAAACACGCAGCCAAATCATGGAATGGAACCGGCGGTTTGAAATGAAATTGTTTTCTTTGAAAACATCACTTCGGTCCACTCCTGTCCTGATGTTTAACACACTAACATGGAAGACACAACGTAGATTTTCGAAAGGGCACGAAAAAAAATCACATGAAAATATCAGTTCATTTGAACGAATTTAATTTAAATGAGCGTGGCGGCACCGTTTTTTTAGTGGAATTCTGAACTTGTTTTCCCGGTGAAATGTGCGTAAATACCCGGGTAAATAAGCGTCCGTGATGACACAGAAATGACCCTTTACAGTTTCAGCGAGCGGCTACAACTGCATTTTTTTTTATCTAACGGACACACGAATGTATGAACGGGAAAAAAACTAGGAAAACCGAGGCAGGACTCGGCCCCTTTTAGTTCCGCACAGGAAACGCCACATCGATCTCCAGAACCATTCCAGGCGCTGCCTCATTCATTTTTGTTTGCCTGGTCGGCCCCATTGTTTTCAATTTTTCATCCTCGATCATATTGGGTTTCAGAAACGAGGGCCCGCAGAGCATGCCCCAAAACAAACATTCATGGCCTACCAAGCCAGGCACGACAACAAGCCAGAAAAAACAAAATCAAATTTTTCGTTTACAAATGGTGTCAACGTAAATTAATTAGGAGGTACTCCTCCAATAGTGACATTTTGATACTTAAATGGTACCTTCCCAGAGGGGAAAACAAAACAGCCTAGCGTATACTAATGCAAGGTTGAAATTATGTAGGCGTCCACGCATACAAATATACATGTACACCCACACACTAGACAAAAATGGATCATTATAGTGATCCGGCAGGAACTGAATCCTGTAACATGCATACTAGATGTGAAACACATCAATTTACGACGTATCCTACGAATAATGGAAGTTCTCCTGAATGTTCTCCATGCCCTGAATCGACATCACAAAGAATAGAATACAATGAAGACGTTAATAAACCAAAATTGTTGTCGTCGGGGATGAATCGGCGAGGATGTTCCAATCAGTGCATCGGCGATGAAAAAATCGGCGATCATGCACAATAGACCCCAAAAGATTGTTCAGATTGCGGCGACCGTGTAAACATGAAAAGAATGATGTTGGGGTACTTGGCTTAGCCCCTTGCCATTCACAAGCGCTGATTGCAAAAAAATGAAAAGGACAGCTTGTTCAACAGTTCAAACAGACTTCAGCAGGTACACATCAGGACGTCTCCCAATGCATCACCAGAGAATGTGGGCGTGTTCGTTGGCAGTGATCCCACAGACTCTGTCACTGCCCCCTGCATGAAATTAAGGGTAGAGATCCATACGAAATCAAGGAAGTTTTACATCTTTGCAGATGTGTCACACACACACACCCCTATATATATACATATACATATGTACATACTTTTCACACACGCACACACATATATATATATAGATATCTGAGAACATACATGTATAAAATTAGATATACATATACATGTACATACACATTTACACACACGCACACACACAGAAAACAACATGTACGATTGCGGTGGCCCCTTGCGACGTACAAAGGATTTTGTTTTTTTTTGGCTCTCCTTTTTCCGCGTGACTTGGGGGTGACACTAGGCGCTGTTTTATACCCAGGGTCTAGCTGTGTTGCGTATAGGGGGGGGATTCAAGGTGGCACTCTGCTGCCCCCGTATGCGTAGGAAGAAGGGGAGAAGTGCATGCATGCATACATACATACATACCTACATACATACATACATAGATACATACATACATACATGTCAGAGATGCGTAGGTCCATGGACCCAGAGATCCACACATTCATACATACATCCAATCCATACATTTCATACATTCATTCATTCATACATGCATACATGTGCATACAGGCATACATGCATACATGCATAGATACATGCATACATACATACATACATACAGACACACACACATACATACATACATACACACATACATACACACACACATACATGCATGCATGCATACATACATTCATACATACATACATACATACATTGATACATTGATACATTCATACATTCATACATGCATACATGCATACATGCATACATGCATACATGCATACATGCATACATGCATGCATGCATACATACATGAATACATACATACATACATACATACATACATACAGACACACACAAACATACATACATACGTACGTACATACATACATACATACAGACATACAGAAATGCAAACATTTCGACATACACACACGCAGACACAGACACACAGATACACAGACACACAAACACACACACATACATAAATGCATGCGTACATGCATGCATACATTCGTTCATTCATTCCCCACTTTCCTTCCTTCATTCATTCATGTTCTCATTCGTACATTCTTGCCCTTTTATATTCTTAAATTCATACATGCATGCCCTTCGACCGCCCGTATTGAGCGCAGGAACTTGGAAAAACTTGGTGAAAAATGGAAAAATAGTTAAACATATTTATTCCTTCCTTTTTTCCAGACATTCGCACATTGATACACTTATAACTTCATACGTTCATACATTCACACACCCACACATTCATACATTTTTACATTCATACACTCATACATTCATACATTCATACATTCATGCGATCATGCAGTCATGCATTCATAGATTCCTACATCAATAATTCGGGACATTCATGCATTCGTACATGCATGCATGCAGGCAGGCACGCAAACACACACACACACACACATGCATGCACGAAACATACATCGATCGAAATTGAAAAATGCATCTGCGCTAATTTTTTTCAACAAAAAGTGCACGCGTGAGTCTTCGCAGTTCAATCATGGTCGCATTTTCTACGCCGGCAAAATGCTTCAGCCAATATTTCACTTAATTTCATTTCATTTCATGCCTGAACGCTGTGCGGCGAGCCCTCTTGGGGGCGCAGGCGAAAGTGACACAACAACCGAAAGTTGAAACATATGCATCTTTATTTTCATCGGTGAAAAAAACAACAGCTTACGAAATCATTTCATGTCAATCCATACATCGCGCTTCGCCAAATCCAACCAATTTCCAAGTAGTTTGTAGGGGCAAAATCTTTGAAGTTTCGATTCCCATACAATGCGCGGCTTTCCCACTGTTGCATTGCTCCTGGGTGTCCAATGTAGTACCCCTTTAACCCATCTGTATGCAGGTAAAGTTGCAAGGTACCGTGCAAAACTCCAATGTTGTTGCAAGCAGGATGTTGTCCACGTGGGAAGAGTGGATTGTTGAGCAAAATAATTGACTCTTTCATTCAAACACGTAAAATGATGGGCCAAGGATTATCTCAATTTGTTCGCGGAGGTGGGCCAACTATGTTTCTTACAAATTTCCGAAAATGAACATGTAATTTCGACTCCATGTATGGCTCTGGGACCTGCACCAAAACAAGCTACGGGCGTCACAGCTGTGTGAAAGTAGCGAAGCTGCTTGCAAATCGACACATGTTTGTCGCATAAAACGGTTTTGTTTGCATAAAATGTTTTTGTTGCCGCTTGCAAATGGTATCCGATGTCGATGTTGGAACTCTTGGAGCCTTTGTTGGTCAACATGCATCCTAATCGCCTTGTTCTCATAAAAAATTGGGGGCAGGGTTTCTGTCGTCAAAATTTTCCCTTTAGCATGCAAAAGGGTGAGGCACGGCCCTGGTTGCAACTCATGACCCTTGCCATTGGCGGAATTGACGCGCAAAATTGTACTCATCTACGCATGTAAGGAGTCACAGAAGCAGAGTGGCACGGACTAAAATTGAGTTGGCCTGGTTTGGGACGGCTCCGGCTCCAGCTCATTTTGGCAAGTGTCAGCGTCGATCGGCATCGTTTGCCGTTTTCGGCAGGCGGTTGACACTGCACCCTGTGAACGTGTTTGTATATTTCAGGATGCCTTGGGTACCCACGAGTTCAATAAGGGGTCACATGAAGTGCTTTTCGTAACAAGGGCATGTCCTTCACTCATCAGAGAGTGTGTTCATGCTCAATCCGGTTTCAAGTGCGAAAAGGAAAACATCGGGTGGGATGGGGTTAAAAAACGTTCATGAACATTTGCGCACCTACGGAATGCGGAATCACACGTCCACTGGCGCGCCTTCCGAATGCTGCGTTTTGACCTGTTCATGTACACTTTCCGCATCGATGAAATGCTGCTGCGCTCTGGCTCGTTCAGTTACGCTTGCACACCTACGGAATACTATGTGATGACGCGTTGTGCACCTGTGGAGTGCTACGCTTTGACCTATGTACGCTTCCACTGCGGCCGGAAAGCGTGATTGGCTTTGTGGTGCTCCTTTTGCGCCCTCTTGCGCCGTTTAGGCCGTTTGCGCCATGTTGCACCGTATTGCGCCGTGTGGCGCCGTGAATCCCAAAAAATGTTTTGACAAAGTTGGCAAAGAGATACGCGTTCAGAAATCTCTTGGGGAAAATGGCGCAGAGCAATGGTCGCTGAAACGCAACATTTAGACTCCCCGTCGCATCACGTTCAAGTTCGCAACAAAAGGTGACATCGGCAGTGATTGCCGGTAGTATCGGGCAAGTCGGTGGAAGAAGTGCCAAAGGTAGGACACCACACCGGGGGTGAGCTGTTCTGAAGCATGGGTGGCAGAGCGAATCCGCTGATGGACCGAAAAATTGTTTTTTGGAGTGACTGCAATGATTGCAATGGTCACAACTGCTGGATGTAGTGTGGTGTAGTGCAGCTATAGTGGTAGTTGTGCTGTAGCATGCTGTGGTGGAGTGGTAATTATCGTTGTCATTGTCGTTGTCGTGATACTTGTAGTGAAATTGTGGTAGTATGAATGTAGTGTTAGCGCCAGACGCAGTTGCAGTTGTATTTGTGCTGTGGTTTAATTAATGTAGTGTAGTGTAGTGTAGTGTAATGTAGTGTAGTGTCGTGTCGCGTCGTGTCGTGTCGTGTCGTGTAGCGTAGCGTAGCGTAGCGTAGCGCAGCGCAGCGTAGCGTAGTGTAGTGTAGTGTAGTGTGTCGTGTAGTGTGTCGTGTAGTGTGTCGTGTAGTGTCGTGTAGTATGATGCATTGCAAGGTAATGTACTGTAATGTAATGTGGCGTAATGTAACATAATGTAACGTAGTTGTAAGTTGCAGTGGTAGTCGTGGTGGCACTTTTGGTTGTAGTTGTAGAATGATGTGACATATTTAGTGTAGTGTATTTAGTGTAGTGTAACTAGTGTTGTGTAATGTAACGTAGTGGTCGGCGCATGCCCATTTGTAGTTGTAGTGTGCTGCAGTGTAGTTGCCGTAGCGTAGTGTAATGTAGTTTAATGTGGTGTAGTTGTAATCGTTGTTGTAGCTGTGGTAGTAGTGGTAGTTGTAGTTCTACTGTAATTAATGTTCTACTGTAATTAATGTAGTGTAAAGTAGTGTCGTGTACTGTAGCGTAGAGTAGTGTAGAATAGTGTAGTGTAGTGTAGTGTCCTATAGTGTAGCGTAGCGTAGCATAGCGTAGCGTAGCGTAGTGTAGTGTAGTGTGGTGTACGGTAGCATGGTACATTTGCATTTGCATGTGTATTTGTATTTGCATTTGTATTTGTTGTATTTGTATTTGCATTTGTATTGGCAGTTGTAGATGGGATGTCGTGTAGTGCTCGTGGTAGTTGTGGTTCTAGTTGCAATTGTCTACATATTTTTTTCAAATTTGAAAACGAAACTATTTTGCGAAACCTCCTGAATTTGTGCGCTTGGGAACATAAGAAAGGCAACAATTTCGCGCGACTTTCTGAGTTCTTGACCTTGGCAACATCAAAGACGAAACTATTCTGTGAGACATCTTCGGTTTTTCACGTTGACAACATCAAAAACGAAACAATTGTGCGAGACTTCTTTCAAAAAAATGGGGTGCAGAGCTGATTGCCTCGTACCAATGTGTTTTGCGATTTTTCCACTCACTCTGTCTAAGGTCGTGCGCTTGCCACGAAAAAGTGAGGCCAGGTACGAAGTGTATGAAGTGTGGCACCTGTCACGCAAAATCATCGTAGCAAACCTGAGGATTTGCTGCTCCACAATGCAACCCCTCTCAGGAAATCAGCGCCCTGACCCTAACATCTCTGATGAACATGCCTCGTGTACCGCACCTGCCACGCGAAATGCGCCTTCGCAGGTCTTCTTTAAATGTCCCATGCCAGCCATCGGTTTTAGACATGCTACAATACCCTCATGTCTTGCTCACTTTTGAGAAGGTGCAAAATCCCTTGCCTTGTTTTTAGCATTTTCACTCGGAAATGAGCTTTGCGCCACATCGGGGTGCCCTTTTTCGACAACTCAACTTCCAAAAGTGCTCCGACGTTGAGGTATACATTTTGAGTTCAAAATGTGTTTCGCACAAAAACAGCGTGCACTTTTTGGACCTCTCAAAATTCCAAAAGTCATCGGAACATGAGGTGTTTTGTACATTTTGACGTCGAAACGCACTTCATTCCACAACGGCGTGTAACTTTTCATACCAATCTGGCCAGATGCCTCCGCACCCGCTGCTTTATCGAGCCTACTTTGCGACCCCCCGGAGCCACAAATCATTGCAAAAACGGAGTGATTCGCTACTTCTCTTCCTTTTTCGCGCGCTTGCATCTTCTTTCTTCTGACCTTTTTCTCTTCTCTGATTTTCTTTCCTTTCCTCTCCTCTCCTCTCCTCTCCTCTTCTCTTCTCTTCTCTTCTCTTCTCTTCCTCTTCTCTTCTCTTCTCTTCTCTTCCTCTTCTCTTCTCTTCTCTTCTTTTCTCTTCTCTTCTCTTCTCTTCCCTGACTCTTCCCACCTGTGCTTTTCATCTGTCCATATTGTCGGAAGTTTGACTTCGAAACTTCCTTCCGAATGTGCACAGTCCATATGTCCATGTCCAGGCACGTTGCCAAGTAAGAGAACAATTTAACTTCGAGGAGCTTGAGCAACATCCTGTGGCGCTGATGTTGAAGAACAAATTGTTGAAGTGGCTGTTGCTTATCATTTGCCTAAACATCAGGAATTCCTATTTTTTTTTGGCCATGCGTTTGCTATCGAGCGACCAAGTGGGGGTTCCACACCGATATTGAAAAAGGTTACAAATACATACAATACCTCGTTTACAGCGACATCACAGAGACCAAGGGAAATTGACATCGACAACCTTTGAAAAGGCGCTGAACCGCTTACCTGTTTTTGCAACATCGAAAGTTCAATCCACCACGACGCAAGCTGCTGCTAGGAGTAAATGAAAAGAGATTTTCGTATAAATGTGAATGTGTAAATACGTATTTAACCATTTTCCTTTATGTCAACATGTATGAACAAAACCTTCCTTGATGTAAAGATGTAAATATGTATGCAAAAAAATGGCACATATATCATATATATGTATAAATGTATAAATCTATATATATATATAAAGGCAAGGGCCTCGCTTCGGAACGCGTCTTCAGGCATCGCTTCGGAACGCGCTCTCATGCATCGCTTTCGAACGCGCCTCCTCACCATCATCATCATCATCATCGTCGTCGTCGTCATCATCATCATCATCTTCATTCCTCACCATCATCATCAGCATTTGCATCATGCTTCTTCTTCCGTTTATTCCTCTTCTTCTTCTTCTTCTTTTTGGCCATCCTCTTCCTCGTCAGCCTCATCCTCCTCATTATCCTCATCGTCAACAGCACGATCATCATCAGCAGCATCATCAAGTTTCTTCTATTGTTCTTCAGCATATTTATTCTTCTTCTTCGCCGCCAACACCATCATCATCATCATCGTCATCGTCATCATCATCATCATCATCACCATCGTCATCCTCCTCATCATCATCATCAGCAAGATATAAACCCTAAAGGTGTCGTGGCTCTTCTTACATGAAGTGCAACAAGATATAAACCCTAAAGGTGTCGTGGCTCTCCTTACATCAAGTGCAACAAGGTATAAACCCTAAAGGTGTCGTGACTCTTCTTACATGAAGTGCAACAAGATACCCTAAAGGTGTCATGGCTCTTCTTACATCAAGTGCAACAAGATATTAACCCTAAAGGTGCCGTGGCACTTCTTACATCAAGTGCAACAAGATATAAACCCTAAAGGTATCGTGGCAGTCCTTACATCAAGTGCAACAAGGTATAAACCCTAAAGGTGTCGTGGCTCTTCTTACATCAAGTGCAACAAGATACAAACCCTAAAGGTGTCATGTCTCTCCTTTCATTAAGTGCAACAAGATATAAACCCTAAAGGTGTCGTGGCTCTTCTTACATCAAGCTCAACAACAAATAAACCCTAAAGGTGTCGTGGCTCTTCTTACATGAAGTGCAACAAGATATAAACCCTAAAGGTGTCGTGGCTCTCCTTACATTAAGTGCAACAAGGTATTAACCCTAAAGGTGTCGTGGCTCTTCTTACATCAAGTGCAACAAGATTGGCTCTTCTTAAATCAATTGCAGCAAAATATAAACCCTAAAGGTGTCGTGGCTCTCCTTACATCAAGTGCAACAAGATATAAACCCTAAAGGTGTCGTGGCTCTTCTTACATCAAGTGCAACAAGATATAAACCCTAAAGGTGTCGTGGCTCTTCTTACATCAAGTGCAACCAGATATAAACCCTAAAGGTGTCGTGGCTCTTCTTACATCAAGTGCAACAAGATATAAACCCTAAAGGTGTCGTGGCTCTTCTTACATCAAGTGCAACAAGGTATAAACCCTAAAGGTGTTGTGGCACTTCTTACATCTAGTGCAACAAGATATGCCCTAAAGGTGCCGTGGCTCTTCTTACATCAAGTGTAACAAGATATAAACCCTAAAGGTGTCGTGGCTCTTCTTACATCAAGTAGAACAAGATATAAACCCTGATGGTGTGGTGGCTCTTCTTTGATTAAATGCAACAAGATATAAACCCTAAAGGTGTCGTGAAAGTCCTTACATCAAGTGCAACAACATATAAACCCTAAAGGTGTCGTGGCAGTCCTTACATCAAGTGCAACAAGATATAAACCCTAAAGGTGTCGTGGCTCTCCTTACATTAAGTGCAACAAGGTCTAAACCCTAAATGTGCCGTGGCTCTTCTTACATAAGTGCAACAAGATACAAACCCTAAAGGTGTCATGGCTCTTCTTACATCAAGTAAAACAACATATAAACCTTAAAGGTGTCGTGACACTTCTTACATCAAGTTCAACAACATATAAACCCTAAAGGTGTCGTGGCTCTTCTTACATCAAGTGCAACAAGGTATAAACCCTAAAGGTGTCGTGGCAGTCCTTACATCAAGTGCAACAAGATACAAACCCTAAAGATGTCGTGGCTCTTCTTACATCAAGTGCAACAAGATATAAACCCTAAAGGTGTCGTGGCTCTCCTTACATTAAGTGCAAAAAGAAATAAACCCTAAAGGTGTCGTGGCTCTTCTTACATCAAGTGCAACAAAATTTGTCTCTTCTTACATCAAGTGCAACAACATATAAACCCTAAAGGTGTCGTGGCTCTTCTTACATCAAGTGCAACAAGATATAAACCCTAAAGGTGTCGTGGCTCTTCTTACATCAAGTGCAACGAGATATAAACCCTAAAGGTGTTGTGGCTCTTCTTACATTAAGTGCAACAAGATTTAAACCCTAAAGGTGTCGTGGCAGTCCTTACATCAAGTACAACAAGATATAAACCCTAAAGGTGTCGTGGCAGTCCTTACATCAAGTGCAACAAGATATAAACCCGAAAGGTGTCGTGGCTCTTCTTACATCAAGCTCAACAACAAATAAACCCTAAAGGTGTCGTGGCTCTTCTTACATCAAGTGCAACAAGGTATAAACCCTAAAGGTGTCGTGGCTCTTCTTACATCAAGTACAACAAGATATAAACCCTAAAGGTGTCGTGGCTCCCCTTACATCAAGTGCCATAACATGTAAACCCTAAAGGTGTCGTGGCTCTTCTTACATTAAGTGCAACAACCAATAAACCCTAAAGGTGTCGTGGCAGTCCTTAGATCAAGTGCAACAACATACAAACCCTAAAGGTGTCGTGGCTCTTCTTACATCAAGTGAGACAAGATATAAACCCTAAAGGTGCCGTGGCTCTTCTTACATCAAGGGCAACAAGATATAAACCCTAAAGGTGTCGTGGCACTCCTTACATCAAGTACAACGAGATATAAAGCCTAAAGGTGTCGTGGCTCTTCTCACATTAAGTGCAACAAGATTTAAACCCTAAAGGTGTCGTGGCACTCCTTACATCAAGTACAACAAGATATAAACCCTAAAGGTGTCGTGGCAGTCCTTAGATCTAGTGCAACAACTTAAAACCCTAAAGGTGCTGTGCCTCTTCTTACATCAAGTACAACAAGATATAAGCCCTAAAGGTGCCGTGGCTCTTCTAACATCAAGTGCAACAAGATATATAAACCCTAAAGGTGTCGTGGCACTCCTTACATCAAGTACAACAAGATATAAACCCTAAAGGTGTCGTGGCTCCCCTTACATCAAGTGCCATAACATGTAAACCCTAAAGGTGTCGTGGCTCTTCTTACATGAAGTGCAACAACATGTAAACCCTAAAGGTGTCGTGGCAGTCCTTACATCAAGTGCAACAACATATAAACCCTCAAGGTCTCGTGGCAGTCCTTACATCAAGTGCAACAAGATATAAGCCCTAAAGGTGCCGTTGCTCTTCTTACATCAAGTGCAACAAGATATAAACCCTAAAGGTGTCGTGGCTCTTCTTACATCAAGTGCAACAATACATCAAGTGCAACAAGATAAGAACCTCAAAGGTGTCCTGGCTCTTGTTACATGAATTGCAACAACATGTAAACCCTAAAGGTGTCGTGGCACTCCTTACATGAAGTGCAACAAGATGTGTAAACCCTAAAAGTGTCGTGGCTCTTCTTACATCTAGTGCAACAAGAGATAAGCCCTAAAGGTGCCATGGCTCTTCTTACATCAAGTGTAACAAGATATAAACCCTAAAGGTGTCGTGGCACTCCTTACATCAAGTAGAACAAGATATAAACCCTAAAGGTGTGGTGGCTCTTCTTAGATTAAATGCAACCAGATATAAACCCTAAAGGTGTCGTGGCTCTTCTTACATGAAGTGCAACAACATGTAAACCCTCAACGACATGTAAACCCTAAAGGTGTCGTGGCTCTTATTACATGAAGTGCAACAACATGTAAACCCTAAAGGTGCTGTGGCTCTTCTTACATCAAGTGCAACAAGATGTAAACCCTAAAGGTGTCGTGGCTCTTATTACATGAAGTGCAACAACATATAAACCCTCAAGGTCTCGTGGCAGTCCTTACATCAAGTGCAACAAGATATAAGCCCTAAAAAGGTGCCGTGGCTCTTCTTACATCAAGTGTAACAAGATATAAACCCTAAAGGTGTCGTGGCACTCCTTACATCAAGTAGAACAAGATATAAACCCTAAAGGTGTGGTGGCTCTTCTTAGATTAAATGCAACCAGATATAAACCCTAAAGGTGTCGTGGCTCTTCTTACATGAAGTGCAACAACATGTAAACCCTCAAGGACATGTAAACCCTAAAGGTGTCGGGTGTCTTATTACATGAAATGCAACAACATGTAAACCCTAAAGGTGCTGTGGCTCTTCTTACATCAAGTGCAACAAGATGTAAACCCTAAAGGTGTCGTGGCTCTTATTACATGAAGTGCAACAACATGTAAACCCTAAAGGTGTCGTGGAAGTCCTTACATCAAGTGCAACAACATATAAACCCTAAAGGTGTCGTGGCAGTCCTTACATCAAGTGCAACAACATGTAAACCCTAAAGGTGTCGTGGCAGTCCTTACATCAAGTGCAACAACATATAAATCCTAAAGGTCTCGTTGCTCTTCTTACATCAAGTACCACAAGGCTTTTGTTTCATATATTCACCTTCATTTTCTGTGGCAGGCGTGGGACCTTTTGACATCGACCTTCATTTTGCGTGGCAGGTGTGGCACTTTTGTACATCGACTGTCCTTTTACGTGGCAGGCGTGGGACTTTATGACATGGTTGAAACGAGTCAAATTCTTATACGAGGAGGTTTTTTGTGTTGGTCTCGCTTTGGAACGCGTTTTTCTTCCAAAGTCTCGCGCCTGTCAGTAAATCTGATGTGTGTGTGTGTTTTTTTTCCAACACTCCTTTTCCAAGAAAAGTCTCGTGCGCGCCTCAACATGCAGAAGACACATGTTGGCCTCCTGACACGGAGGTCTTAGTGAAAAATCCTTCCATGGAGCAAGTCACTGTGACTCAAAAACTCCATAAATGAATTGGAGAAAGATGGCAGTGAAACGTCAGCCAGCTTCATGCAACTGTCATTTGACAGGTCTGTGCCGCATCGCAATGAATTCATGCTCGACAAAACCATGCGCTTTTTTTTTTGGCCTTCGTGCTTGTTGGGCATTTTGCCTCTTGGGCCTTCTTTTTTTTTTTTGCCTTCGTGTTTGTTGGGCTTTCCGCCTCTTGGGCCTTCAATTTTTTTTTTTTGACTAGCTGGCTGACATCGAATTATACTGCTAGGGCTACGTCGGATGGTTGCAGGGTAGGCAGGTCAGCGGCAAAGTGCCAATGGCTGACTAAGCTACTACATACGGCCGATAAGATTGAACAATGGAATGTCATCAGGATTGGGGACATCATTCAGGGATGGCTTTGGTGGCTGCACCGGAGCTACTGCAGGCAGTCTGATGTGATCTATGTGGTCGCAATCACATAACCAGAAAACCGTCACATTGCGTTTGAACCAATCTGGCTCTGCCCAGATGCGCTGTGGCTGCAACCCATCATTGGTCAGCAAGAAATTGACCGGCTCCTGTGAAATATCAGGCCACGTTGTCAGCAAGGCCTGACAGTGTCCATTTCCATCACTGCCTAGGTGTGCCACGGCTGAAATGAGCTGATAGCCTTTTTGTACAGTCTGCACAGTGTGATCTTGAAAAAAGGGCAAGTCAATGCTCCACCTGAAGTGAATGGGGCGGTCACATTTCACGGCTGCAGCGGTACCTTGGTGAACAAATCGGTCAACATGGATGCAAATCAGTGGTGATGGGGCAACCAGTGCAGTGGCCATGCCATATTGTCCTGTCCATGAGTCCAACATGGTTTGGAGGGCTGTGTAGCCGTCAGGTGTCAGAGCAAGATCTGTCTCATCAAATTGAACTGTAATGGGTGTCCAGGCATCACTTTCATCCAGCAAGCGGGTCATGTCATTGATTTGCACCCTGCGTTCCCACTTCATATTGAAGCCATCAAGATGCAAGCCCCGAAGAAAGTGTGAGATGAACTCAGCTGGATCACCCTGACTGTGTGGGTTCTGCCATGATTGCATCACTTCAGTCAACCAAACTTGATCAGCTAGGACCATGGGGACCTGTGCATGAGATCGGATGGCATCTACAATCAGGGTGGCCTTTGGCCCCAAATCAGAAATTTGAAAGTCATTGCGACTCAGAATTGCCCACAGCGTTGCATACACAGCTGCATTGATGAAGCAGTGGTTCCGGTCATTGTCAAAGACCAGACTGCTGAGGAGCAGCCGGAAGGCATGCCGATCAAACAGAGGATCAGAGCTCATTGCCTGGGCTGTTTGCCTTTGCCCGCACTCTTGCCCTTCCCCAGCATGTTCTGCAACTGCATCGCCTGAGGGCTGTTGTGAAGGGTGTGCAGCTTGAGCGTTGCCCCCAGCAAGTTCCATACCTTGCATCCAGCTAGGGTCTCCAGGAGATGTTGCAGCTCGTCGCAACGGAGAGAGATCTGCAGGAGCCAGGGGGTGGGTGTGTGTGTGTGTGTGTGTTTGTGTTTGTGTTTGTGTGTGTGTACACTGCTATTCACATGCAGAAAACTACAACTGGACATTTGGTGACTATGCACGTTATGTTTTCCGAATTCATGCGCCAAAGACTATGCACGTTATGTTTTCCGAATTCATGCGCCAAAGACTACTTAACAGCAGGGGGCTGCAGGGAATGTCATAGTTCTGCAGCCAACGAAGACGGCTATGACATTCTGTGATATCGATCCGGGACGCTGGATCGACGTACCTGCCTAATCATGTCTTTCCATTTCCGCGATGGGATGTGGCTAACCCAAGAACCACCTTGCCGATTAATGATTTGGACCTGGTTTCACCTGTTTATCAAGGATGATGGACTCAGGAATTCTACCAGGCATGTACAACCACATCGTCATTGCAGTTCGCTTCCAAAAATCAACAGTGTGCATTAGTCATGTGTCCTATACAGACCATGACCTCATCATCCCTAATGGGGAAGAACAATCTTGGCATAGTGTGCCGAATCCGCCCTCTACGGAGGCAGAAGTTGAGCGAGTAGCCATAGGGGCTGCTAGAAGTGATGGCAATAGCCGAAGGGGGGTCAAGGACAATTGAAGGGTGGCATAAGCCGAAGGAGTGCCCAACGGGCGAATGGTGCCCATAGGGCGAAGGTGGCCATGTGCCGAAGGATTTTATTGGCCGGGAACCCTACTTCTTACTGTCATTTTATGAGTTTTCACCTTCTCTTTCAAATCAATTTACAATTGTGAGGACAAGAGATCAATTTGAAGAGATCTAGCAACTTGCGCATGATCGAAAGTGGTCAGTGTGGGATTCTGGCTTAGCCCACTGGCCATTGGAACATGCGCGCGGCCGACGATTTTTCTTGAATAACAGGACTATGGTCTCAATTATTGGATTGGTTTGAAGTGTTCGCTCAGTAGAAAACCTTGAAAACATGAATCAAGATCGTACACGCATCTGCAGCGATAAGGTCCCTACCGTGTTTGACATTCTGCTTGGTTCGAGCATCACAAACTATGTGTGTCCGCACACTTTTGTGATAGGTCTTCCTATATTCACACATGATTTTGATGCGTTTTCAATCTGGGTAATGCATTCCCTTGGCTCATAGCAAGCTCTTTGACATGTTAAGTCAATTTGTTGCTTTTCATTTCTACACGTCATTCGTCATAACACACCATGCGCTAAATGTACTGACAATTCTTGAACAACTCATTCTTCTTTCGCGTTCAGCAGACTTTTTCGCGATATGGAACTCCATGCAAGAAGCAAAGCTGCCAATGGACCGCCGTTGAGTGCTACCGTTGCGTATCTTCCGTCACAACCGATGGTATCACTGTCTTCACCGTGTGCAGCAGCTCCATTTGTACCACGGGCGACACCTGCATTTTCACCATTTCCCGGACATGCACCAGTTCTACAGACTCCGCCCGGTCCCCCTCCTTCACCTCCCCCCTCACATCCTTCACGTACAGTTGAACATGGACCTCACCAAGCAACCCCCAAGATACAACCTATCGCGGAGTCCTCAGCAAAATCAGGAGTATCACCGGTTCCCATCACGTTGCCAGCTGAACATGCGGAAAGACGTACGCCTACTTCACCATCCGGATTATCGTTGACTGTCAAAGGCATTGTAGGAGAATATAGATTGGAAGCTCAGAGTATTGATCATGCAGGACCCATAGTGTATCTCATGGATCGCATCATGACAGTGGAATCCAATTTGGCACAACAACGTCTTCAAGATCAACAGTTTCAGAATCAACAACTACAATGGCAGATGTGGTCGTCGATGCCTCAGATGTGCCACATGTTGGCTTCAGGTAGTGATCAACCACTTCCCTGTGATGCCATGCAAACAGTTAGTTCTGTCAATGAACCTATCGTGTCAAATCAGAACACAGTGGATCGACCACCACTAAAGAGAGTAAAGGTGAACACGCTCAAACCAGGAGAATGCAAACATACCAGTGATGATGGTGAATTTAGTAGTTTCTATCTTCCACAGGGAAAGACAGCGTTCAAATTTCTACAGCGATTCACGGTTGGCAGAAACGGTGAGGAAGTAGTGGAACTACAACATCCTATCCTCCGAAAATGTTTTGTGATTCCATGCATTGCTGGTTTTACATGTACAACTTTACTCCAAAATGAGTCGGACAAAGTCGATTGGGGCCAAGTATACTATGCACTTGTTCTTCGTGTACGATCGGATATTGTACTTAAGAAACAACGTGTTCAGAATGCTCTCGTACTCCAGAAAGTGCGCGTGACAGCCTCCAAGTTCGTCCCCAACCTCGATTACTTCTCACCTAGTCGTGGATTTTTGACAGAACCTCAACTTAGTATGGTCTCAGGACCGCTCACTGAGTTCTTCCTTCAGAAAATTCAGGCACAATTACAGGAGAAAGGTAAGAACATGACACCGACCATACGCTTCGGATGTGCACTCCTTTGCAAAGCGTTTACTATCCATGCAGACAATACTGAACTGTTTGAAGAAGTCTTGGTTCATTTTCGAGACAAGGATGTTCCATTTGCTCTGACTGTCGAATTGAAATCGTTTCCGTTTCAACTCCTCGAAGGCACTATGGACACAAAAAGCAAATATGCCTTTGCACACAATTGTTCATTAATGACAGCATGTGGCATTTTGGAAGATGGATGCATTCGCCCATCCGCAGTGGATGAATCAGACACAGATTGGTTACCTGTCCCTGGATTCTACTGTCGAGGAGCCATGATCCAAGGAAACGACCCCAAGGCTGAAAAAGCAAGTATGATTGCAGCTATGGTAAAAGCAGCAAAATACAGCCATTGTCAAGATGGAAACAAACCTCTAAGCATTGTAGGAGTTGCCCATAGTCGACAACATCATCATATTACAGTTCACCAGGGCTGTGTCGTCGCAGAGCAGGCAGCAAGCTTCTTTTACGACGCGGTCCATGGTCAGGGAGACAAGCGATGGTGTTTCAAAAGTCATTTGTGTACACTGCAAAGTATTGCTACATATGTCGACGATCGCCATACAGTATAAGGGAACCCTGTTTCACCGTTCAGTTTCTCCACTCACTCACAGGCATCAAGAAACGTGTACCTGCACCCAACACTTTATCATGCATTTGGTTTTTCAGATTTTTTCTGTGCATTAACCAGGTATTCAGAAATGATAAGTTCTTCTTTTTCAACCTGCAGGATGTGGTCGAACGTATTGCTGTTCCTTTTGTATCGTTTTCTCCCTAGCATGCTTTCGTTCACAGCATACAAGTTCTTTGGCGATAGTACCTGTGCTCAAGTTTTTGTAGTGTCAGTTGATCGTCCGATCAGTCTTTGGTCCTTCTCCATTGATTCCTGATACCTTCATGTATTCTCCTCGTCAGTCTCGCTCTCGCCATCCTGCTCGACATTCTCGACACGACTCTATAGAGACCGGTCAGTTCGTCAATCACGTGGTTCTCGTCATTTTCGAGATCGTTCTAGATCCAGATATGAGAAAAATAGATCTCCACGCAGGTCTACTATGTCACAGGGAGTGCATGAATTTCGACCGGCTCCGTTTGAAGTATGCAGCAAATGGAAAACATCAGAGAGTCACTATGTCACTATGACACCACCCAAGAATATGGATTGAGTTTTCCCAAGGTGGTAGAGGCAACCAAGTGGTCTAGGCAACAACAACTCGCTAACCGTCCAGTGGAAGACATTCGAGCTTATGAGGTTTGCAGTGGAGGTTCATCAAATTGGTCGTTGCGACTGATCTCCAACGGACGCTATGTGTCATTTGAAGCTTTCCGATCCAAAGTAGATGCTATTTTGTGGACATATGTTTCCAGAGAGATTTACAAACATCCTCATTTGGACCTCCACCAAATCATGGGTATCAAAGAGGATGGAGTACAACAAGATTGGGATGCGAAGTTGGATACCATCAAGAAGTTTGGCGATGAAATTGTCAAATTTGTGGAATCAAAAGCTCCAAAAGACCCCAACCAACAGATGCTTGAGCAGATGGAAAAGTTGAAGGAAGAAAATGCCCTTCTCAAACAACAGATGTCGCAGAGTACTTCAGGCAATCCACCCCCAGCACCATCAGCACCAGCCCGTCCCAACGCCAATGCCATGGGACCCATGGATGCATTTGTGAGACCTGGTAATGTAGACGCATCCAAAGCACCCCTGGACCAATATCGTCGGAAACCACCTCAACCAGCTCTTCTCAGTTCCAACAGTCCCAAAGACGGCATCCCCGCCAAAATTCGCGACTGGATTCAGGGCAATTTGACCAACAGTGATCAAGAAAATCTACAGGCTTTGACACAGACTATCCAAGAGGAACTCACAGCAGCAGGACCAGATGAACAACCGGCGATTGACAAGATCCTAGTAGACTGGGGCCTCAGTACAGTTAAGGTCAACAAGATGAAACATGAACAACAGATCAAGCTTTTGGCGGCGGTGCAATTCCTCAAACACTGACTACTGAGTAGAGTAACACCGGGCAGCAGTTTGACCAATAGAGCTCGGCAATTTCTTAGCACACTTGTATTAGCTACCATTCTGATTCAATTCATGTTATCAAACACTGAAATGTCATGGGAAATTCAGCGCCTTTTGTATTGGCTACGAGCTCAGTGGTGCGTGACAATTTTGATACATGAGTGCACTACACGATTTCGGAAAAGAATCGTTGCCATTTTGCGAGCACATCGAGTTCCTCACAATTTCACTCTTGAGTGGTTCATGCGCACATCCATTGTTTACTTGAAGGTTTCTTTGTTCCACCGATATTTTTACATTGGCTCGACACATTTGGATATGTTTCAACGTGAACAAAGTCGACTTCGAAAATACCGACAGTTGGAAAGACATCAACTGGCATATTATGAACCAGCTCTCAAGTTCTGGCATAAAACAAGCACTTTTTGGCACTATGTCGGCATACCCTTAAAGTACGTCAAAACAGACGTACTTGCAGTAGAAACAGCACTTCAAAAACAGTTGTGTCCAACACTCAATTGGCCACACATTTTACCATTATTGCGCAAATACAACATCCAGCGCCAGCACTACACACTCCTTACGACAAAGACACATGTGACAATGGGACAGACAGTGATGAAACGTTGGAACAAAATGAACGGTTCCACTCGTACCACTGCAGTGACAATACGACGAACACACAATACGCTGGAGGATAAATATCGCATTTTATATGCTTTGGGCTCTGATACAATACAAAAATTCCATGTTTCTGCACACCTTCGACAATTTTCAATTTCAACACCATATATTTTTCTACTATGGCGACTGTCCCGATTTGTGAATGAACCATTTCGAACACGATGTCAAAGTCAGTTGAGATTGATATTGGAATTTCGGCATACTATGACTCCACCTGTCAATATTCCGCTGCGACTTCATATTCCAGATGATGCTATGTTTGAGAATATTCGAAAGTGGATGCTTGGTTTCACATTCTTTCATCGTATCCATTTTCCACCTCTCCACAAACCACGGGCACCTATCATCCATATAAAGAACCAGACTTGGGGACAAGTACTTTTCAATTTTCGACGATTCCTGAAATGGTGGTATCCAGACAGAACACCGACTTGCACGTGCAATCGATTTCCAAGCCATATTCAACAAAAGAAAAAGAATACTCCACACATTGTCGCCTGGGCCTCAGAATGCTTTCCAGATATTCCAGAATTTCGTCACCACGCGGGCAGTGAAGTGACACCTACATGGCGGATATTCCATTATCAAGCTACAGAACCATTCGAGAAATGGTTACGAAAATGGCGTTTACCCGCACACCTTCAACAATATTGGCAATATTTTCTGAATCAACAATGGAAACTATTTCGAGAACAACATGGACCTACACATCGTCGACAAAGTCAACTTCGCCAGTTACTTAGTCTATTTATTGCCACTCCAGCAGATCATTTTCCCAACTCCTTATTACTGATGTGCCCAGTTCAGTACCATATTCTACTTCAAAAAACTTTTGGCGATACAACAGTATTTCGACCGTCACATCTTGGTGCAGAAGAAATTATGACAAATATTCAGGAGAATGTGCCTTCTTGGATTAAAAAGCAGTATCGCTGGGGACTGAACTTCCAATATGCTTTGAGTACAGCCTACCTTTTGCCTAAACCCACACGCCAATTTGAAAAAGCAAGACCCATTGTCGACTACTCGCATTCTTGGTTAATGAAACTAGGTGGGTGTCTTGCTACAGCACTTTTGGAAATCAGTAGACCGGTCTTCACCAATCTCATGCAGTTCACAGACGTTGAATCTATACTAACAGCTGTACGACACATTTTTGCAATCCACGACCTGGAGGATACCTTGGATATATTACAACAGGACATTGCTGGTTTCTACAATCAAGTTTCTCATGACCGTATCATCAACAGCGTGGAATTCACAGTCCAACGATTTATTGACCTTCAACAATGCCCACAGGATCAAGTTCTCAACATTACTTCACGCAAGCTAGAAAGGACACAACGATTATTTCGAGGACGTTGGAGAGCTCATAGCAAGCAGCATCATATCATTACACTCAACCACATTGTTGACTTGACGAAGTACCTCCTTCGCCATAGCTTATTTTCACTGGGATGTGTTAGCTATCGACAGATACAAGGCGCATCTATGGGCTCACAGTGGGCCCCAGTTGTATGTTCACTAGTTGCCCTACATCGAGAGCACACCTACAGCATGCTTTTTGGACAAGCCATTTTTTCTGGAAAACTTTTTAGTTCCTTTCGTTATGTTGACAACCGTTTGCTTTTGGGTCCACAACAACTCACTGATCGCCTTCGACAAACTTGTTTTTGGAATTTAGACTTCTACACCTCGCCCATTCTTTTGGAAGAAGTACAGGGTTTTGATGCGCTTGGATTCAACATCAATCCACATCAACGTACCATTACATCGGTATTGCCTTGGGACACAGTGATACGCACTTCCGCTGGTTTTGGACCTAGAAGCTCCATGTATACAAGTCTCATTGCTCGAACACGTCTAATTCTACAAAATACTTTTCCTCGTGAACTTCAACTTCCTCAAGTTCAAGACCTGCTCGCCCTTCATACCCTTCAGGAACCTAGATACCGCGAATGCATTCCTCAGATCATTTCGATTGCCCGCAGTTTTGGACACAAATGGACCAGACAACAATTGACACCGTTTGACTGAAAAGAAGCCGTCGTAGCTGCATTTTGGTTTTGTGCTTTTCATTCCAATTGCAACTTTGCAACTGTTCAAACGTTTTCTGCAACATCCCACCCAAAACGCCTGGCTCGCAGTGTGATATTTGTTTTCCGTAATTGATTATATTTAGTTCTCCAGCTTAGTTTACGTCCGTTGTTCTACTCTATATGGTTCACGGTACTGCAACACACTGGCTTAAGTGTTATATAACTGTGATTTAATCAATCCATTTACTGTTTTCATCACTGCGTTCTATCTCAACCACCTGACCTACGTGTTCTACGCGTCGGAATCTCAGTTTTTGGCGAATTCTGCCCTTCGTCCATAGACAACTAACAAACGTTCATTTTAAACGGATTTGTTGAAGAACAAGACTACAATCGATGTGTGTCCATTTCATTTCGTGGTATCCATGTTTCAATCGAAGTGCAGTTCTCTTCACTTTTTAACACTCCAAAGTCATACTGTCCTTGCTCTATTTGTTCCACGCGTCGGCAACCCAGAAGTGTCACCTTCCTTATGAAGACATATGTATATATGTGTATACCGCTCTCCACACGTAAAGTGTTTCGCAATCTGCAACAAACAATTGATGTTCGTGAGGGACAAGGGCACGATAACTTTGGATTGCATCATATTCAATTATTTCGCTAATACAAACTTTGGATTGCATCATATTCAATCATTTCGCCAATAACAATTAACACCTTTTAATCTAACCATGTCCTTTCCATTTCGACTTTATTTATCGCGATTTCTTTGATTTACGTGGTCTACTTGCTCTACACGCCGCTACCTCAGAGTGCCTTCTTTGGAAAGACCTGTCCATGAAGATGCAGGTGCGTATACACCTAATCCCAAGCATGAATTTCATTTTCGAATGAGTTCAACGTTGCTTATATTGACGTGATCTGCTTGCTTCATTAGGCAGTCTTTCAGAATTTGCCTTCCATGTGAAGGCCTTTGTGTGTGTGTACACTGCTATTCACATGCAGAAAACTACAACTGGACATTTGATGACTATGCACGTTATGTTTTCCGAATTCATGCGCCAAAGACTATGCACGTTATGTTTTCCGAATTCATGCGCCAAAGACTACTTAACAGCAGGGGGCTGCAGGGAATGTCATAGTTCTGCAGCCAACGAAGACGGCTATGACATTCTGTGATATCGATCCGGGACGCTGGATCGACGCACCTGCCTAATCATGTCTTTCCATTTCCGCGATGGGATGTGGCTAACCCAAGAACCACCTTGCCGATTAATGATTTGGACCTGGTTGCACCTGTTTATCAAGGATGATGGACTCAGGAATTCTACCAGGCATGTACAACCACATCGTCATTGCAGTTCACTTCCAAAAATCAACAGTGTGTGTATGGCGGGGTTTCCATGAGATGTTTTATTTTGTGTTCTAAAGTGATGCAAAATGGCTGTGTTCTAAAGTGATGCCTGAGAGTGTGTTCCAAAGTGATCCTTTTACCAGACCACTGGCATGGGGCCATAGTGCACAAATCTAACTTGTCCGCTCGATAGAGTGGCCCTTTCTTATCGCACATGAACGGACCTTTCTACCAAGAAGGAAGAAATGATATTAGGGGAAACAACAAGTCACAGCATGATTATGACAAGAAAGGCACGCACTGCAAATCTGCACACGAAACCAACTATGGTGTTTGTGGCTTGTCACCGCTCACTCTCCTTCTTGGCCCAAGATCTTGTGATTGGCGCTAAGACATGAAGAAATGAAGCGCTTTTGCTATCGTTGCGCTGCTGCATTTGGGACTCCCAAGCGAATATCGAGACAGCTTGCCACTGAGCTAGAATAGAGATTGCCACAAATAGTGGACCATGCGTTGAGTGCATTCATTTTGCTGGAAAAAATGCGGTTAAACTGTACTGTTTATATATCATATCCAATTTTACAACAAGGCAAAAGTTAGTGCGGAATCGCTGAAGAAGCTGGGCCGCCGCAGAACTGTCTCAGAGAGCATGCAGCTGTCAAGGATGGACCTTAGTCGACGGCAGCCATCCTTAACAATCCTTAACATGGACACCAAGTTTCCCTGCTAAAATATGGCGGTCTCGAACGGACCCCTGTTGTGCTTTCGTCTTTTAAAGAGATAACAATATGACATTGGGTGAAGCCGTTGCTAGGAATGATAGGCATGTGAACTTTGTTAAAGGAGCCACTTGGGGGATCTCTGAGAGTTTGTATCCGTAAGATTCCGTAAGTACCCGTTAGATCCCGTCTGACATATGGAGGAACTCAGGGCTGTTAGTGACTTAGTCTGCCAAGTTAGGGCGGAGGGATGACTTGGCCTCAGGAGGCCGTGGAAGCCGCTTCGGTGAGGATCTCAGGTGTCGGTTGGAGTAGGAGCTACCTGTACTATGTAGCAATCAGTTGGATATTTTTGCCTTGCAACAGATTTCAGATACTTACAGAAATATACTTACAAATATGTGATATATATAATTATAATTTATAATTATAATTACGTATATTATGTATATATATATATACAATATTATACAATTCTGATATGTGTTTGAAATCTTGACCAGTCCTTGAGGTAGGGGAAGATGTGTGAAGGTTGCGTTCAATCAGACACTGAGAGGCGAAAAGTGATCATTGTTGGAATGCTACTGATGTGTGAAACATGTGAAAGTCCAGGAGCTTGTCATCGCAGTTCAAAGGCTTCAGGTAGGTGAAGGGGTGTGCATCAGATGTTGCCTTATCTGAGGTTGCAGTTGCCCAAAATACTTGTAAAATCTTGTAAATGTTTGTTTGTACAACAAGCTGCAACATCTTAGAATACTGTATATGTGTGTGTATACATATGAATATATTATGTATCCGTATAATTCCGTATATATAATTCCTGTCCGTATATATATATATATAATCACAATATGCATTTATGCATGTCATTCATATGTGTCCCGTTCCTCTTAGCTGGGCTGGATATTGAAGCCCCTTCGCAGCCATTAGACTTTTGGAGCGACTACCCGCGGCTTGCCGCCCTGCCCCCCCCTGCCCGATGCCGGCCAATTCTGCAGTGGTTGTGTGTGCCTTTGTCATGAAGTTTTTGGGATGGTGGGCTGATTGAGATTGACCCCCATGATTCCATGCCGCGTTTTGCATTTTGAATATTGGAGCTATGTCCACGCAGAAAATAACATACCAACTAAAGAAATACACAGAAAAGCTCTGCAGCGACTCTTTCGGTGACTGATAGAACTGATCTTGCTTGGGCATTTCAAAATACGCTTCAGCAAGCACCTTATTGGCTGGAAAGGTGTGCGATCAGATTTTGAACTATACTGCTTTTGTTCAAACTCCCAGCTGGCTGTTCTATAAAAATGATCATTTGTTGATGCGGAAATCAACTTTGCAACCAACAAAAGTATTTTGCACGCATACATATGCATACACCATGCAGCGGTAAAGTGAAGGTGACCAATCATAAACCCATCAATCTGTATAAGCAGACTTGCTAAAGTCCAATGCATGGCATGTGCCGCATCCCGCCGTTACAGGTGAGGATGCAGATGCCCATCCCTTCGCACAGATGCCCCCAGAGACTTGCTTCTATGGGGGCCGTTGGACAATGGTTTGCAGCAGATGCTGCAGATGCTTCATGCGCGCAGGAATTCCAAAACAACGAGCCGTTTTATTTCTCAAGGGTGCACTAATATTATTATCTATAAATAATATACATAAATAGATGGGTTGGATTGGATAAGACAAGATAAGATATATATATATAATTATTTATAGATAGATAGACAGATAGACAGATAGACAGATAGACAGATAGACAGATAGATAAGATAGATTAGATAGATTAGATAGATTAGATAGATTAGATAGATTAGATAGATTAGATAGATTAGATAGATTAGATAGATTAGATAGATTAGATTAGATAGATTAGATAGATTAGATAGATTAGATTAGATAGATTAGATAGATTAGATTAGATAGATTAGATTAGATAGATTAGATTAGATAGATTAGATTAGATAGATTAGATTAGGTTAGATTAGATTAGATTAGATAGATAGGTAGGTAGGTAGATAGGTAGATAGGTAGATAGGTAGATAGGTAGATAGGTAGATAGGTAGGTAGGTAGATAGATAGGTAGATAGATAGGTAGATAGATAGATAGATAGATGGGTAGCTGGGTAGCTAGGTAGCTAGGTAGATAGATAGATAGCTAGGTAGCTAGGTAGCTAGGTAGCTAGGTAGCTAGGTAGCTAGGTAGCTAGGTAGATAGGTAGATACGTAGATAGATAGATAGCTAGACAGGTAGCTAGATAGCTAGATAGGTAGATAGATAGATAGATAGATAGACAGATAGACAGACAGACGGATAGATAGAAGGACGGATCGATGGACTGATGGATGAATGGATGGATAGATAGGCAGATAGAATCATATGTATATCCGTCTGCACATGCTAGACCTATCATATCTACATGTTGCCAGCTTCTGACAGAACGACCTGCCTAAAATGTCCATGTTCATTGTAAATTTTTGGTTTTAAGACGAAGGATACAAAGGACATGGTCTAGTCTCGAGGTACCAGCATGTTTGTAGATCATCAACTGCCAAGGCGACCACTTTGAAGAATCTACCGACAGCGGCGCTGACCGGTTGACTTGACTGCAGATATTGGTTTCTCCCATTAAATACATATCTAGGCCTATAGGTAACCTTCCGCTTGTGACTGCAGCGTCACGCCTTTTTTTGAGATATTTCCTTGAGCTGAGAGAACCTCCATTGATTTGGTTTCTTTACACCAAGCCCCCCGCAGGGTCTTCCCAGTCCAAGGTTTAGTATGCGATTGCGCAGCACGCGGTGAAATCGAGGGTCCCAAGCTCAGTAGAGAGACAGCACATCTGCAGGACAACGGTAGCCATTGGATCCTACGCATGAAGAGTGAAATGATCACGGCGAAGTAGTGGCATGTTGTTCCGTTTCTGTCACTGTGTTCTTAAGTAAATGATAGTAAATGTTGATTTTGTCTATCTTAACCTTGACCTGTCAATCCAAACCTTAATATTAACCTGTCATAACAATGATTGACCATGAGTGCTTCTTTCAGCTTAGCGATCTCTTTCCGCGCTGTCGCACAAGACATGCGTCACCCACCCAAGCACACACTGACATCGCATTCAGGTATTCGCAGTTTGATCGAAGCGCGGGCAGATCCAAATATGGGCACTGCCTACGACATGCGAACCCCCTTGCATCTGGCGGCTGCAGCAGGTTGCCTGGCTACATTGGGTGTTATCTTACACATCCGATAATCTAGTGATTTGATGTGATTTGAAAGTCAGTAAATCCGTAAAGATTATTATGAAGCAGCACTCAGTCTCATCGAATCAAGCTTTCGTGTAGACAGCCTGTGATACTGGATGAACACTGATTTCTGCATACAGGCACTGCCGCATCCCTATCTTGCGAGTATACGTGTACCATCTTGTACCGTTGTCGTGCTGCAAGATTTTGAAGGATGGTTAAGATTGGATTGTATTGGATTCTTGACCCGCAGCTTTGCTTCAGGTAATTTGAAATTAGCGCGATTCTTGATTGAAGACTGCGGTGCGACCTTGCGAAGAGATCGCTTTGGGCTACTCCCAATCCACGATGCGGTGCCTGGGTAGACGATGGTAGACCCGATTTGTCACCGCAATATGCCATAGTTATGCAGGACGAATATGTGGATAAATGAGTCAAATATAGTTAAATGGTGCAAGAGGTCCTGCTTGCAATGGAAATTCAGAGGTGCTGCAGCGGTGATACCCGTACGAAGAGGATATGTTCGAAGCCAGCTTGTTCTGCCACATCGCAACGAGTTTGGAAAGACATTAGAAAGACTTGCCCTGGTCATCTCATGAGCCCTGAGGTTCAGAATGGCCACAACGATGTGCGGCGATACCTGCAAAGCTGGAAGTTATCAGCCACGGAGTGCTTCATTCGAAAACACGTGGCCTCCAACAAAACTCCTGTGGCTCGGAGGATGTGTCACGACATGTGGTGGCACGCCGCAAAACACAGGGGGCGGTGTGACAACAAGCAGAATGTCCACAAGTATAGACGTAAGATGACGTAAGTATACCACAAGTACAGAAGGTCAGGATTTAAACCAAAGAATTTTAAACAATCATTTACAATATGTCTACTGTACGTATTTCTACGTTACAATCTGCCTTTCTGGTCTTGTTCTTCCCTTACTCGTACTTTTTTGTTTCATTCTTAACATCATTGCTACTTCTGAGTGTACAGATAGGTTTCAATGTTTTAATGTTTTCGGGATCTAGTGAAGTTTGATCCATGCCTCTTCTGTGGCTTGCGCTAAGGTTGACTCCAAATCTGTCGAGAATCTTGTGATCATGGGGGATCAAATGGAACCTTTGCCAGAAGTGATGAGTGCCTTATCTTTGTGATGCAAAGCATGTAATTATCCTTCCACTTTGAAAACAAGAGTAAGTTGTCGGGAGATCAGATGAGCCAAATGGTTTCGAGCAAAAGTTTCGAAAGATGTTGATTGAACCAAGGTGCCGTCTTTGAGCTTGTCGTCAAAGAAGGTATTTTCAGCTACAGCCGCCTGGAATGAATCATGTGAGATCTGTTTGTTCAGATTCCGCATTGCACTTATCAACAAGAAAAATCAAGAAAACCAACCTCTGTAAGCCTTGAAGGGGATTTGGATGCCCTACCAGGAGCATCAGGGTGTCAACCAATAAATTTCTTTGCGGACTTGGTTTGATCCTTCCCAGAATGTAGGTGATCTGGTTTTCAACTTTGAGCATATCCATTTACTCCATTGATTTCAAAAAAAATCTGAAGTATGTCCTTGCGGCCAGAGTTTTCTTGGCCCAGCGACATTTACCCGGACTGGTATTAGAATACACTTAATATTCATGAACATTCCCGTCCCCATGAACATTCCCGTCCCTGTAATATCCTACAATTGTGATTGATGCTTGTTGAAAGGTCAAGTACAGATTCTGCATTATTTTGGAATCGTGCAAATCACGCAGTCGCTTTTCAAAAGATGCCGTCACGACCAGCCTCTGTTAGGTACCGTCCAAGCCGAAGTGGAACATTTCTTCAACAGCTTGGGCTTCCATCGTCCCTGGTTTTAACAGCAATAACAGAGTCTGATATCTCTATTTGATTCCATAAATCTTTGCCAGTTCAAAGATGTCGAAAGCAAGGCTTCAGATCTGCAAGATTCTGCAGGAGTTTCTAATGATGAAATGAAGGAGGGGTGTGTTGAATGAGCCACCTGTGGAGTTGAGGCATGTACTATCAGCATTTCACCTCGATGCAGATTGCCAAGCACATCCAGTGCCTCATTGCAGCGAGCCCTTGCTGGAATTCAGTGCTGTAGACGAATCCTTGGCCGAGAATCTCTGAGAGCAAGCTCTAGCTCCGTAGCGGCCGTAGCGCAGTCTTTTTTTGGCAAGGCTGAAGATCATTGAAGATCCGGTAGATTTGCTGATTCCACCAGCGCAGATGTACACCTTCGACAAATTCGAGTGAAGTACTGTAAGTGATTCAAATTAGGGAAGATGTGAACGGTTGAAGCAACGCTGGCATCGCTCAGGAAGCATGTGGCACATGCGTGGCTTGGTTGAATGACGGAGATTTTGGGAGAAACAAGATTCAAACGAGAAAACAAGGTTGCACTATATTCATTGTGTTCTATTCAACCTATTCTGTGATTTCAATATCTTGTTTCAGTGTTTCAGTCTGAGAGAACACTTTAGCGACTGAGTCAAAGATTCGATTTTGAATTTGATGAGGACAAACCACCTTCACTCTCTGGAGTTCGATCTATGCACTGAGCACAATGCCTTCTTCCTAACAACTCTGGGATGCTCGGCATGAGGTAAAAGTATGTTGCCTATGAGTCCAAGGAGCAAGGAGTGGTTGTTAGCACTTGTTGAGAGCTTCTCAGTAAATGGCCAAGTGATACAGAGATCTTGTTTGTTTCATCACTTAGATTCGAATGATTCAGGTTGTATACTGAGTATACTGTAATGTTTGAAAATAGCACCAGAATCCCGTGTGCAAAAAAAATATTTGATTTATGTTTCCACACGACATGCTGGCCTCTGGCATTGAATGAGCTCCATCTCAAGCATCCACAAATTCACGTGTGACCACCCCTAACTGGCTTTGACGTCTCATCCCAAGGTTCCGATCCCAACGTCCCAACAGAGTCCCAGTTGAAGACGGAGGAAAAAATCGCAGAGCATCTTGGTGTCTCGGCCCAAAGCCCTCTGAAGAGCTCAAGCTGAAAGGTACAACAATGAATACAGCATAACAGTGCCCATGATATTGCCTGAAATATCCTTGAATCATCTTTTATTCAGCAGATTTCAGCAGTTTTCTCCCAGTTTCACGAATTCTTGTTATGAATTCAAGCGGTGTCATGTGTGGGGTTGTGAAACGCTACAGGCCTCGACCTCACTCAATCCATTTCGCTGACCTTCATGGCATCGGAAGGGCCTGCCTTCCGGGGAGAGAAGGAACAGCCGTGCTTCAACCGGGGGATGGGCTGGGATGGATGACCGATTTCATGGGACTCTCATGTTTGCTTGTCATTCTGGCGGCTATCAAGCTATCCCTGTTGCAGCAAGACCGTGCAAAATCACCGCTGCGTTCGAGAATCATCCTAATCATCAGAATCACCAAGAATCATCAAAAATCATCAAGAATCACCAGAATCATCAAGAATCATCAGAGTCATCAGAATCATCAGAATCATCAGAATCATCAGAATCACCAAGAATCATCAAAAATCATCAAGAATCACCAGAATCATCAAGAATCATCAGAGTCATCAGAATCATCAGAATCATCAGAATCATCAGAATCATCAGAATCATCAGAATCATCAGAATCATCAAGAATCATCAGAATCATCAGAATCATCAGAATCATCAGAATCACCAAGAATCATCAAGGATCATCAGAATCATCAGAATCGCCAAGAATCATCAAGAATCATCCGAATCATCAGAACCATCAGTATCACCAAGAATCATCAAGAATCATCAGAATCATCAGAATCACCAAGAATCATCAAGAATCATCAGAATCACCCAGAATCATCAAGAATCATCAAGAATCATCAAGGATCATCAGAATCACCAAGAATCATCAAGAATCATCAGAAACATCAGAATCATCAGAAATCATCAGAATCACCAGAATCATCAGAATCACCAAGAATCATCAAGAATCATCAAGGATCATCAGAATCACCAAGAATCATCAAGAATTATCAGAATCATCAGAAATCATCAGAATCATCAGAATCACCCAGAATCATCAAGAATCATCAAGGATCATCAGAATCACCAAGAATCATCAAGAATCATCAGAATCATCAGAATCATCAGAAAACATCAGAAATCATCAGAATCATCAGAATCATAAGAATCACCAAGAATCATCAACAATCATCAGAATCATCAGAATCATCAAGAACCATCATGAATCATCAGAATCATCAGAATCACCAAGAATCATCAAGAAACATCAGAATCATCAGAATCATCAAGAACCATCAAGCATCATCAAGAATCATCAGAATCATCAGAATCACCAAGAATCACCAAGAATCATCAAGAATCATCAGAATCATCAGAAATCATCAGAAATCATCAGAATCATCAGAATCACCCAGAATCATCAAGAATCATCAGAATCATCAATCATCAAGAATCATCAGAAATCATCAAGATCATCAAGAATCATCAGAATCATCAGAATCATCAAGAATCATCAAGAAATAATCATCAGAATCACCAAGAATCATCAAGAATCATCAGAATCATCAGAATCACCAAGAATCATCCGAATCATCAGTATCATCAAGAATCATCAGAATCATCAAGAATCATCAAGAATCATCAGAATCATCAGAATCATCAGTATCACCAAGAATCATCAAGAATCATCAGAATCATCAGAATCACCAAGAATCATCAAGAATCATCAGAATCATCAGAATCATCAAGAACCATCAAGAATCACCAAGAATCATCAGAACCATCAGTATCACCAAGAATCATCAGAATCACCCAGAATCATCAAGAATCATCAAGAACCATCAGAATCATCAGAATCATCAGTATCACCAAGAATCATCAAGAATCAGCAGAATCATCAGAATCACCAAGAATCATCCGAATCATCAGTATCATCAAGAATCATCAGAATCATCAAGAATCATCAAGAATCATCAGAATCATCAGAATCATCAGTATCACCAAGAATCATCAAGAATCATCAGAATCATCAGAATCACCAAGAATCATCAAGAATCATCAGAATCATCAGAATCACCAAGAATCATCAAGAATCATCAGAATCATCAGAATCATCAAGAACCATCAAGAATCATCAAGAATCATCAGAATCATCAGAATCACCAAGAATCATCAGAAATCATCAGATTCATCAGAATCATCAAGAACCATCAAGAATCATCAAGAATCATCAGAATCATCAGAATCACCAAGAATCATCAAGAATCATCAGAAGCATCAGAATCACCAAGAATCATCAAGAATCATCAGAATCATCAGAATCATCAAGAACCATCAAGAATCATCAAGAATCATCAGAATCATCAGAATCACCAAGAACCATCAAGAATCATCAGAATCATCAAGAACCATCAAGAATCATCAAGAATCATCAGAATCATCAGAATCATCAAGAATCATCAAGAATCATCAGAATCATCAGAATCATCAAGAACCATCAAGAATCACCAAGAATCATCAGAACCATCAGTATCACCAAAAATCATCAAGAATCATCAGAATCATCAGAATCACCAAGAATCATCAAGAATCATCAGGATCATCAGAATCATCAAGAATCATCAAGAATCATCAGAATCATCAAGAATCATCAAGAATCATCAGGATCATCAGAATCACCAAGAATCATCAAGAATCATCAGAATCATCAGAATCATCAAGAACCATCAAGAATCATCAAGAATCATCAGAATCATAAGAATCACCAAGAATCATCAACAATCATCAGAATCATCAGAATCATCAAGAACCATCATGAATCATCAGAATCATCAGAATCACCAAGAATCATCAAGAATTATCAGAATCATCAGAAATCATCAGAATCATCAGAATCACCCAGAATCATCAAGAATCATCAAGGATCATCAGAATCACCAAGAATCATCAAGAATCATCAGAATCATCAAGAATCATCAGAATCATCAGAATCATCAAGAACCATCAAGAATCATCAGAATCATCAGAAATCATCAGAAATCATCAGAATCATCAGAATCACCCAGAATCATCAAGAATCATCAAGAATCATCAAGGATCATCAGAATCACCAAGAATCATCAAGAATCATCAGAATCATCAGAATCATCAGAAATCATCAGTATCATCAAGAATCATCAGAATCACCCAGAATCATCAAGGATCATCAAGAATCATCAAGGATCATCAGAATCACCAAGAACCATCAAGAATCATCAGAATCATCAGAATCACCAAGAATCATCAAGAATCATCAGAATCATCAGAATCATCAAGAACCATCAAGAATCATCAGAATCATCAGAATCACCAAGAATCATCAAGAATCATCAGAATCATCAAGAAACTAAACAGGGAAGTCAGCTTTGCCAATTCAGGAATTGCTCTATACTAGTAGTGCAGTCCTAGCCTGGAGCACCAATGGGAGAGTGATGCAGCATGCCCGCAGGAGCGCCTAGGGATCTACAGTTTGGAGCGAGGTCATTTTGAAAAGAGTCGCGTCTCAGACCAAGAGACGTGTCTTAACGTTCTCGCCTCATCGGCCTTTCTGAAAGGCCGGGATTTGCGTGGGACAGGGCAGGACACAAGTGCGGAAATCACGGGAAATTTGGCAGCCTTGGGAGGATCATTTTTGCACTTCCGCAGCGGATGATTTAGAGCGATTAGACAGCATGAATAATTATTCATAGTGCTCAGAAAAAAGGAGTCTAGAGTCACATTACGTCAGATTTCTTTGCTACCTGACTGGACATTTGCTCCACTGTGCTTCACCTTGAAACTACAGAGTTGACTTGTAAGACTGCAGTAGTGCAGTCGAAACAAGTCGTTTCATATCATGTTTGTTCTTACATCCACCAGTCAAATAGATGAAATGGAAAGTCATGAAGTTTCCTGCCTGGTTGCCTGCTGAACTTATGCATACTTTATATTACTTTATGACATGTCAAGGTCATGATTTTGCATGGCACAGTTTCCTGATCAAACTTTCTCAGCCTTTTTTGGGCATTTGCTCGTGGTGAAATCAGGCAAGACCAAAGAGGCAAAGGAACAGTACCAGATTGTCTCTTGGCAAAAAAAAATGAATGTTCTATTTCAAATAATTTTGAGACATTCTGGGGATCTAATTTTAAGAATCGAACCTCTTGATGTTTGTTGGAGATGATTCCCCAATTGGTGGCCAAGAGGAAAGCATGATGTTCATTGATTCTCCTCAGTTTGTTCAATCCAAAGAAGCAGGCCTCCATGAAGATCTCGTGCAGGCAGGTTGTCAACTAACTAGTCTTTAGACGATGAAACTGGTTTTCTCATGGGATTAGGATGGATAGGGCCCCTTTTGCAAAGCATCCTGGTCATGCTCCCTGTATATCCATGATTGAAAGCTTCTTTACGGTCATCTCAACAGCGCAGTAAGAGATGTACAAATTTTGTATCCATTTTTTTTGCCCTGTCCGTTCCTTGTCCACTACTGGTTCTGTGAACCCCCAGCACACAATACCACGCATAGCAATGCATAGCACACATTAGCAGTCATTAGCACATGAGGTCACAATGTTATGCAATGTTATGCAATGTTATGCAATGAGGTCATGGAAGATGTCGTGGCATCTCGCCGGTCCATGGTGAACATCATCCCCGGGGAGGCGCTGCGGTGCAGCGCAGGAGTGAATGATGCAACATGCAACACTTGAAGCAGTTTTTGAACACTATTTGTCTATATGTTTTCTCAATGTTGTCTCATGTTGTTTCCTTTTTCTTTTATACTTTATACGTTTTAAACATGTTTGCACAGATTTTGCTAACATCACGCAGCTGCGTACAGAGGGGCATGCTGATGTACGACATGATAGATGGCAAGACTCGAGTCACAGTCAGAGGGCTCTTGATGCCCGAAGTCTAAACCTACTTCAGTATTTCATCACTTCCTCCAGGCATATCCTGGGAACTTCTCTGGCTTTGTGGTTCTCTTTGCTACGGCTGAGACCGCCGGTAGGACAGGATCCACACTTTCATTGAGAAGCATTGCCCAGAAGCGATTCTGTACCTTTTCACCAATACTAGATATAATTATAATTCATATATATATATAATACTATATATATATATTGACTTGATCTATTGATATATTAATATATTGAAATGCATATTTCCACAATGAAGTCTAACTTACAAGTCCCTGGGTGGCCGGCCCTCCTTTCATGTGCGCATTACAGACATACTGACATACTGTAGTTTTCAATGTTGTTTCTGGCTACGGCATTCGGAGAGTACTTGGTGATTTTACTTCTGTAGTCTTGCAAGCTTGCGGCAAATGACCTGCCCACCGCGCACTCAATACACTATTTGCAATTTCTTGAGACATGTGTGATCGCTTACTGTACATACTAATTGTAACTCGAGAACAGGGTCATTTTGGGGATGACCATGGATGACCTTTTTTCGAAACTGCCGGTGATTCCCCAAGGATTTTGTCACGCGCCTGACTCACCATCTACAGGAACTATTTCAAGGAAGTTTGGCAGTCCATGCGTTTCTTGAGCCTCTGTCCCCGCCGGTTTTACTACACCACCTTTGCCAACGGCGTTACTTGGCAGAGCGTTGGATTTCCTCCAACTCCAAGCCTCAGGATGCAACTGGGAACTGGTGGCATGTCCCTTTCACATCCTTTTCACCTCATTGCAGATTCTCATACTGGTTTTGATGTGTTGTTCTGGCCGGCATGCATAGGAAGATACTGAGATTTGGAGATTGACACCCAAACTTTCAATGGCAATCACATTCGAAGCTTCCTTCAAAAAGAATGGTTTCATGTTTCTCCATGTTGGCATGCTTGGGAGTCTGGACGGAGAATATCGAAGAACCCTGCGTCAAGTCTTTGAGGTCGTCACTTACAGCTTGTTCTTCCCGGCCGGAGTGGAAAAGCAGGTCGGATGAGTTCGAAACCATTTGGGCCATTAGGATTTGAACAACCATTGCAACGCCATTACACACTGGCATCATGTTGGATCAGCTGTTTCTTGAGACATCAGAACTTCTGCTTCCCCGAAGGCTAACTCCACCAGCAATTTGAGAAGAAAATGATTGTACGGTGACCATGGTTCTTCACTTTCAAGATGTTTTGGACTACGTTGCATTTAGCTGAGGACCGGCACTTGATACAAAGGAAATTGCTCCTGAAACAGCTACCATCCCTTTGAAGCTCCAAAGCCATGGCTCCAGCTGATTTTTGCAGGTGGAACGACTGAAACGCTCTTTACTGTACTCCACGCTATTGAAGGCAAGCAGGGTTCTGCAGAGAGGAGGCTGAAGCCATCTAAAGCTCACAAAACTTCAATATACTTCAATCAAAGAAACAGTTTGTAGCTTGCCGACTTGCCGTCAGATGTTTTGCACCCAGACGCACCCAGACAATGGTCATGGATTGACAGAGTGGCTGTTAAAAATGGTTCAGGCAACGCCAAACAACTCTGCACTGATCTATGACAGCGTCATGTGCCTTGGTGTTGGCAGTATCTCTTCTGACAATCACTGTGGAGGGGTCCACGTTCATCCAAAGTGCATATTCCAAGATTTCCAAGTCTGCAATGGGGCAACACGCCTAATCCCTTACCCCAAGTATTAAATGCCATCCATTGCCATCCTTAAAAAGACCTGGATTAAGTTTAGTATTGCATCTATTCATTTGGGGTCCCTCTATTGAATATGAGGGGGATTGGACTACTATTCGGGCAGTGTCCGTGCCAATGATACGGCCTCGTCCAGTTCCATTTGCAGGCCTGCTTGCGGAGAGAACTAAGCAAATAGCTTCATAGAAAACTAAAGACAGATTTGAGCGTGTCTTTGTCCTCCAGCCATGGCCATGTTGCAGTTCAGGACTGTTCAAGATGTTCTTTGGTCACTGTTTTGTGGCGAAGACTGGAGGGATTGTGCAGGACCATGTCACTCTCCTCAGGCAGTCCCACATTTCCCACGAATGTGGTCTGTATCTTTTGGCTGCTGTCGGGTCCCTAGCAGTGCGTTTCAAAGGACGGGGCAAGTTGTGCAGCTTGGTAAAGGTGAATAGTTCAGGCCAGGGGTCCCACAGTGTTTCGATCCCACTGCATGCATCCATTTCTAGTTCCACCGTACTTTTCACATCTTTTCACATGTGGTATGGTATTGCATGGTTAAAACTTGGGATGATTGCGCAAATTGGGGGATGGTCATCAACCCCTTACAGCAATAGGGATTCATACGTTCATTCATAGGGTCATAGGGACTCCCATCATAGGATGGATGACCATAACCCATATACTGGTACCATGTTTTGACCATAGCACATATGTTTGCTTCCTGGTGATTCCATGCATTGCCTTGCTTGTCTTCTGGACCCTTTCTTTAACACCACCAAAAGCATAGACAATATGAATGCAGAATTCTTACTTCTACTGCTGTTTTGCAGCGACCCTAGGCTGTCAGAAGAATTGTTAGAGTCATTGCTTACAAATATGGATAGAAATGGATAGAAGAAATTGGTTATGTTGGGTGTAGAACCAACAAACATCTGGATCAGACATTTCCCCATTTGTTGGGCAAGGTGAAATTTGTGTACGACTTCTTTCCAAAGGAGCAGTACGCACCCGAGTACATCTCGGTGCACAAGGCTCCTGACAATCGCTTGTTCCTAGGTGAAGCTAGAAGCCCCAGATTTCATGCTTTTAACTTTTGAATACTGTTCACTTTTAACCTGTTCGATCTTGTTACAAGGTTCTTGGATTTAATCTAGATTTTGGATGGTTGGAGTTGCTGAGGTGGCTTTGATTTCTCTCTGGCCTTTTCTGGTGTCGCTTGAAGAATGCCTTTGAATTGGATTGAAGGAAAAGAATGCAAGCCTGTTGGTGTACACACTTGAACTTCCTTGATAGTCACAAGATGTCACAAGCAAGGGAGACTGGCCAGAATGACTGCTTGAGTGCACTGTGAGGTGCTGGAACATGATCCAGCAAGCCAGAGAAAGTTAGAGACCTTGTACAAGCTTTGTATCAAGGACTATGGCAGATGCAAATGGAAACCAGAGTTCAAGCCATTCCTGATTCTTGTTGCTGCTTTATCCGTGTGCCTCGGTTAAAGGAACTCTTTGCTCGCAGGACTTGCTTTCCACTGAGCGTATCTATCAGCTTGTCCAGAGGTACTGTGATCTCGCAAGGCAGCTGTGGCGCGAAAGGCTTTTGTAGAGTCTGTAGAGTATACAATTGGAACATGTTAGAACCGTACATGGAGAGAGGTACGAGGAATTAAACTGATTAAACGATGTATTCCCAAGGGTCCGTTCCGGGTCCATTCCTGGTTAATCGTGGTTCTAGACCGACGTGATGAAACACATCCACTCGCAGGAGAAAGTACTAAGTAGGAATCAGGTTTTACCTAGACAAAATGTCAGGCTTTGAAAAAAGGGGTGGCCAGAAAGTGTGCGTCGGCAGCGGCACCAATGCAGGATGTTCTTCGAAGACTTCTCAAAGATTGCATTGGGAGAAGTGGAGCCCAGATTCAACGCAGAGATCAGCAAGGCGACTCAACTGCAGTATTTGGAGACTCGAATAAACAGCAGCTGGATGGCTACAGAAGCCGCTGAATTCGGAGTCTTGTAGACAGCTCTCATTTGAGTCGTGTCATTGTTTGTGTGAGTAGCTGGTGATTGATAGGCGGCTGGGGTGGTGGCGGAAGTAGCACTTAGAACTTCTGGTTGTAGTATGTCATAGCAATGTCATAGTAGTGGCAGTAAGAGAGCAGTAGAAGAACTGAGCAGTAGAAGAAGCTGTGGCAGCACTTTGCAGTACCGGTAGCAGATATACTTGTTTGTTTTCCCCTTCTGGTCTTTCTTCTGGCCTTCAATGCTGTCATCATCATTAGTAAAGGCGATCGACCGATCTTGTGCTGACCCTCAAGATCGTCAGATTCTGAAGATGCCACCTGCCTCAGACAGACTGCTGTCTTTACATTGATGCGTTTGGTTGTTGCTGAAAGTTTGCATTTGTTCAATCAAGCTGAAGATTGCTCCCCAAGAATGCTCTCAGGTTTCTGACTTTCAACCATAGCATTTTGCTGACAAACTTCTTCAAGGAGCTGAGATGAGCTGAGTGACAGTATGATGGCCTCAGAATGTCGACTGTGACTCTTGCTTTTAGATGCTTTTAAGATCTTTTAAGCACATCTGAGATTGATTCAACTTTAAAAGCGACAGTTGATGCCACAGTCCTCAATTGAGCCGCAGCTGTGCATCAATTGTTCGTGATTCGCTAGTTTCAGGCCGTTTCTGGTCTAGTCCTGACCCTGTTTCAGGAGCCAACTCCGGGTGCTTTGTCCTTCCGTTTGAATCCGGCCATCGCTTTGAAAGACAGACCCACGTCGCTGTACCCAGACACTTGGCATCAAAGAAAACAGCAAATTGAATGGATTCAAAGATTTGAAAGGTTATGAATGTTATGAAAGGTTCAATCATGGCTATACTATGCTTGACTGTTTTATGTAAATTAGGCTGCAGATACCAAACATGGCAGCAAATATGTCGTTGTAACGAGAAGATTCAATCTCTACATTGGCTTATCCTCCGTTTCTTCGATTTTCTTCATGTACATATGTACTGCCTTTGTATGCTTTCTGGTTACTCCCTCGAAGGATTGGTTATGACCCCACTTGTGATTTCTACTGTATAATCAAGTTCATGTTCCCACATGTTTGCTGTAGATGCCGTTCTTTTCACAAAGGAGATCCCACATGGTCGAGATCTCAGTGGATGAGAGTTGGAGGTGTTGCTCATTTCACCCACCGTCCACAAAGTACAAGTAGGAGAATCTTGCAACGAAACACAACCGAGTGATGACTTTCCGACGAGTACTTGTAGATTTGGGCTGCAAAGCCAGAACTCAAGGCATTTATCTGATCTGCGGCCGGGATTTCATGGGCTTCCACACCCGATTCCGAGATGTTTCACGTGGCGGCATCAGGCAGGGGACATGGAGAGTTGCTTTCGCAGGTTTTACGCAATCAAGGCTTGTGTGGTTTTCGCTCGGCCCTCTGCAACGGTAGAACAGCTGGGCCATGGTGGGCTGAAGGTGTGCAGGAACATAAATTATAATGATGTGCTTATATGTGCTTGCTTGTTCCAAGATGTTCCAAGATGTTCTAAGTATGTACTGGTGCCACTGCATCGCGTATGTTGACTGTCGGACAAAGTTGAAGTCTTTAGTCTAGCAGAGTCTAGCAGTCTAGCATTCGAATGCAAGCCCTACTGTGAGGCTGGTCCTCTCCCGTGACAAGACCACCTACGAGCGAAACTTTGCCACGCTCTTTGAAGACGCATGGTGTGCAAGGTATGCGCTTCTATGATCAGAGCCGTTTCGTTTTCTCATGTTTTTTTCTCTTTTACCAGAAAAAATGCCGTTTCTAGGATCTCCAAGCGACATCGGTTCAGAGAGAGAGAGAGAGTCAAATTTGATCAAATTCGCAGATTGCTTGATTACGTACATGGAAGATCATTGAAGATCTGTTCAAACTTCAGGATGCTTTCAGACTGGCTGGTGCCATTTGAACGAGGAATCAGCCTATCTGAGGAATGCTATAATTTAGCGTTTACACAGCAGTACAAGAACAAGGACAGAAGCCTCCACCGCTCAAAAGGTGTGGTCATCAAGATATCTGTAACCCTCATCTTTGGCCAGGTGTTTGCTGTCATTCAGACTTATTGACAACATCGCAGTTTCCTGATCAGATATCGGTTCGAGGCAGACTGCGAACCAAACGCAAAAAGTACTTGCCACCTGCCAACCCCTAATGCTTAGTTTAGTCAGCCTTCAAGCCGCAGCACACTACCGCAGAACAAGATATGAGATTGGGAAAATGGGAGCAGGTTTCATTCTGGAACAATGTTACCAAAACAACATGTGTGGAGTAGATGAAGCAGTGATGGTAATTGAATGCAGCGTGTCACTGCTCTGTCCGATTCTTCTGCAGGACATTCCAGAAGGCACTGCGCACTGCTGAAATAGATTCAATACAAGATCATTTTGAAGCTAGGGAGTTGGATTTGCAAGCTTGTTGTTTTCATGACTACATGGTCAAAGACTCCTAAAACAAATCTAAGCAGGTAGATCTCTGAATGTTGATTCATGTAGTTACAGAATTCGCAAGCTATTCACTAGCGCATTGCCCGCATATTGCTGTTGTACCCGGTTTTCTTACCCGGAGGACTGTGCAAGTCATCAGTAGCACCCCCCCATATAGCATCACGTAACCATACACAAGCCGTCAAACCCTTCTTGCTTTGACCAGAACGTGGTGCCACGCAGTCATACAGATCTGCACAGATCAAAGAGACCGCAACGTTCTTGCGTTGTGAGGTGGATCGAAAGGTGTGATCCTTCCAGACCGATCTTGGCCCAACAGCAATGGCGGCAATGTCGCTCAGCAAGACAAGTTGGCTCAACAGCCTCTGATCGGTGGTGAACTGTGTTTCTACAATTGTTTCTTGCTGTGTTTTGTAGATGCAGTTTTACTGATTCCATTATGAGTTGTAGACCGGAAAAGTGTTGTCGTTCTGGTAAGTTAAAAGGCAAGACTACTTCTTTCGTTCAAAGATCTCAAAGATTGTGATGCTACTTGTATGTGAATCCCGCAGTTCTGATTTCTTCGGACAACACGGACAACACGGACAACACGGACAACACGGACAACACGGACAACTGCATACAACTGTTGTGTTGCAGCTCGCTGGAACCCGCCGCAACCCGATGCCTACAGCGTCTTTCGCTCAGGTGGTAGCTGGCGCTTCGATCCAGGGCCCTTTGGGGATGAGGCTCTGCTGGGGCTCGGAAGCGATACCAGGATCCCAAACCCGCATCGGATGGCCACATAGCTCCGGGATGTTCCAGGGTCAATATTTGGCCGAATCTTATGTATGACATCACAGTGAATTTCATAGGTTGAAGATGAGTTGCAATGCCATGTTTGGTATGTTTGGTGGATCCATTCCAAACCTCGCTCCATTTGCAGAGGTCTTGCTTCACGCGCTACTTGGGTGCCTTGCTGGATTGCATGATGCCAGAGCAGAGTGGCATCTATGCCGGTCCACATCTTAGTTTTTCAGAGAGATAAATGAAAGCAGAGAAATAACAGTAGCTAAATAGTTCTGATGGAAAGGGTTAATTCATGCCGTGCTGATGCTTGGAGTGTAACATAGAGTCAGGATATGTTGAAGTATGTTAAGACCATTTAAGTCATGAATGTAGTCGCGTGTTTTTAACGGGTCATGGGCAGCGAACAGAGCACCAAAAAGAGCCAAGCTTCATTGTGGCCTTGCTTGGACTTTCTGATGGTTCAGGAAAATCTATGAAAATCTTACATGATCTTACATTCCCGATCGCGTATCCGTTGACATGACTCCAGACTACAGAGAGGCTTTGCCCTCCAATTCCCTGCCCTGTTTCCCTGTACGTGGCCCATGGTGACATAGCTTGCAGGACATTTGAAGGGTCGACCAGAGATCTTGTTCTTTGGTCCTGACGAGAATACTGCAGGCTATCAAATACCGTTGACATGGGGACGGGTCTTGATGGGTGGCTGACCGACTGAATGGGGTTGTGTAGTTGCCTAGCGGTTGCACTAATTGCACTATGTGTTGCAAGTGCTCACGCACTGGCGCCGTACCAAGGAGAACACGTTTTAAGCATTTGGTTGCCACAAGATGAGGGGAAAGAATGGATGTAAAAGGATGATTCTGCTCTGTATATGCTCGTCGTTCTGTTGTTATGTTGCTCCATTGGTGCTCAATGTTCTTCATTCCTTTAAATTGTGTGCAGGCTTCTGGGGAAAAATTATGCTAACATTCACTTGTTGATGTTGGTTCAACTGTTGTGAACTATAATATTCATACGTCAAAGTCAACAAACACGCCAACCCCCTAAACAAACAAATATTGCCCTCATTCAAACTAATCTTCACCAATGAACTTTAGCATCGCGTTACCCCCGGAAACCTGATAGAACCGATAAAGAATTCATCAAAACCAAAGAGCGGGCATTGAACATCAACATAGGGCAACAGAAGATCATTCCGATCGTACCAACCAATGTGCAAAGATCTACTCCCCCAGGACCGTCACCGTCCCTTCTGACCAGTTTATACGGCGTACGGGATCCTAATTTCTATATGACCATTTGTCAAAAATAGTTGTTTAGAAGTTTAGTATTGGCTGTTGATAATTCATCTGGGTCTACTGTTTTTTCCTCTTCGTTATGAGGCGGCACGCAACTAAATTCAGCAATTCTGCAAGGCAGCGCTAGCAAAGCCGCTAGGTTTGCGCTAGGTTTGATTGACAGCCATGGCCTCCATGTCGTGAATGTCTTGCCAGCTTTTCTTACAAGTCTGTCAGTTTCCACATATTCCCAAATTCTCGATTTTTTTTACGTATTTTACGCGCTAGATCGCCGCTAGCAACGCGCTAGCGAAAATTGCAAATACATGCCCCGGTCCACCCGCAGCCCATTCAGAGGCACAGCCATGTTCACGCTTTGGTAGCTTACAGTAAGGAAACAGCGTTGATCAGGAGGCATGTCAAGAAGCATATCGCATTCAGAGAGGCGCACACACACAGAGACACACAGTTCAGGAGATAGTACCAGCGACAGCAAATGAAAACCGACGTGCGTTAGCCGATTCCTGTGGTTTTAGAAAGATTTCCAAAGGTAACAAAGAATTTCCACGTTTTCACGTCATCAAGGTAGGTCATGTTTTTTAAAGGCAAACATGAGGCGGCACGCATGGAATTGCGATTTATCAACAAAACCGGGAACAGACATTTTGACAAACCGTCATATATAATCATATATATATATACACATGGTCAGCGCTTCGACTTCAAGAAGAGCAAACCCGGATACTGTAGCAACCCTGCCGGAGGATATCAGAATCCATAAGTGAATGCGTCATCAAAATTTAAGAACATGAGGCAAGGACCCATGCCCTTTCATTTGGGGTGTAGCATTATCTATGATGCATTACAGCTTACTATTGTTAATATAATTATGTTATATTATGTTAGTATTGTTATGATTATCCTTGTCTTGATTGAACTTGCCATCATTGCGATTATGTGACCGAGATCCCTTGAGACAAGTTGCTTCTGGATCCCCAGATTATTTGCCAATTGGCAAGAGAAGAGTAGGAGGTCCAAGGCAGCAACGGGGACATTTCACCAACAAAACCAACATGAACCAACCCACCGCACCAAATGACTCTCGCACACCAGTTTGAAAGCTGTGGTAACTTGGGCCCACAGAAAACGAGGCATTTTATACGAAACCTTCCCAAAGTTCCTGTGTAGCAGAAACCTGTGCAAAACCCTGAAGTGGCGGGACTCCACTGCAGTGGCAGGCTTCATGGATCTTGGCGCAGAGCATGCAAGGGAGTCTTGACTGCAACAATATGTCAAAGCTGAGCAGACCGAAGGGTTGTTGATGTCAATGTGGGTTTGTTCCAAGAATTTCACAACTTAAACAGAAAAGCAAGAATACGGAAAATACGGAAATAAAGAATGCACCTTAGATAGATGCAAAAATAATCAAAAATAGCAGATGCAGAAAAGATAGAAATGGCCAATGCAAGTAATGGAAACCAACATGCAGCGTGCAAAACCACTTTCTAGGCCTTTCAATTTGTTTCCATTGATACTAGGTGGCTTTTGTAAATATTGTTTCTTTTCTTGCCGCCTGGTTGATGCTGCCTAGGTTAGCTTTCTATTTGTTTTGAGTATGTGAACTCAATTGCTTTACGTTCTCCTTTTGCACATGCACTAATTGCATTTAATTGCATCACGTTGTGTATGTTTTTCAAGACCATTGTTTCTGAAGTAGACCCACAAGGGGCCAACACAAGAGTTTGTTGTTGTGCATGTTTTCTAACCGAACCTATTCAAAAGGGCGCAGAAGCCAGCCTCAGGCAGAACTATTTTGCAGAAGTAGAATAGTGAAGGGAACCATGCCGGTGGCAGCCCTCCGCACTGCAATGCCCCTGGCTGTGAGGTGAGAGGATATCCTTATTGGAAGTCTCTGACTACTGGAAAGAGTGTGGCTTTAGGAGGAGTCCCTCATGATACCTATGGCATGACCACCCAAAGCGAAACTTGGCCCAATGAAGCAATGGCATGGAGATTATAAGTTTCTGAATTGCGCTATGGATGGCTATGGTATGCTATGAGTGTTCCCATTCAGGATCATGACCGTGGCATTCACAGGCCCAGTGTCCTTATGATTTTTACCGGCACAACAATTTGGGTATATATAGCCGGTATAGGGGTCTATGCTGTCTATGCTGGCTGCTCATTCAATCTCATTCATACCGTCAGTATAAATCTCATGTAGATTTCGTTGCTTAGGTACATACCTATGTCACAGAGCTTCTCAAAGAATTGGGCGAGGAGGAGGATAAGATCACAAAGTTTCAGACTGGCGGTCCAGACGGAGATCTGGGAAGCAATGAAATCCTGATCTCCAAAGACTTGATTCTCGGCTGCAGTGCTGCGTTAGAGGGGACTTGGTGATAGGAGTGGAGATCCTAACAGTTTGTCTTTAAAGCAGGTTGGTACGTCATTTCCCCTCTGGTCAATTCGCTCCCAGATGATTTCTGTTGGGAGTCTGGAGAATGTCTCGCGCGCAGGAAATTCACTGCAGCAAATACTTGCCTGTTTTGACTGATCCTCCCAGTTGCTTTTTGCTGCCATTTGCACTGCAATTGTATGAAATTTATTAAATTACTACCTTTCTGGGTCGTACCCGGTCAAGTACCCCTGCGATCCCTGCGATCAAAGGACCATCGGCATCGTCGACGGCTCTGGCGTCCTGTATGACCCCAGCGGACTGTCGCGTGCGGAGCTGACCCGCTTAGCACAGCGGCGTGACTTGGCGGAGCACAACATCGACACAACATGCACCGGCGGAAGAACGTCAAGGGACGCAATGGATGGTATGGCACCGCATAGTGCATCCGTGTGGATCATATTAGTTATTTATCTATATATATATAATATATTATAATATATAATTATATTTATAGTAGATGTGATACGATATGATTGCGATATTTGAATCGTAGATCATCCTGCGACAAGGCATGGAATCATTGCACATCATAAAACAACTAGTCTGTCACAGGTTAAAACTAACATGTGCTCATCCAGGTGTGCCGGTGAGGGAGTTCAATCGCTGCTTCTTGGGCAAAGGTGGCTTCCTTGTGATACTTGTCATATGTTGTGCGATGCTTCCAGCTCACCCAGAATAGCAGCTAAAGATAGCTAAAGCCTCATCAACAACACGCAAGACGATTTTTGACGGACCTATGTGGAGTGCGGGTGTCAATCGTGTCAATTGGTTGGCCCTGTTTGTGTTCTGAAATCACTACACTCTTGGCAGTTGACCTTTGTGGTCCACTTCCAAGATTTCCAAGGACTGTGGAAGAGACCAACATCACTCTGCCCGACGGCTCAACATGGCTCTCGGGCGCCGAGCTTCGAGATAACTTTCATTTGACAGAGTATGCCAGTGCAGATTTGTCCCTCGCACTTCAGCGCATGGAAGGCCAAACATGTCCAAACTTGCCCCAGTGCCGACAAATTCTAGTAAGATTAGTAAGGGGCAAAAGGATGTCATAATGGAAGGTTTTGCTGGAGATGCGCAGTTATTAGCTCTTGGATGCCACAGATCAAGCAAGGTTCAGTGTTGAGCCGATCTTGAGGTTGGACGTAAAGGGCAAGCACATGCAGGCAAACACCAAATGTAGCGATTCCTGTACTCAGCCATACCATCTTTCAATACCATTAACATCCTTTCAGAACATTTGACCATAAGTCACTGCAGAATCTATGGAACTCCCGCCTGACTTTTAGGTTTGTCCCCTGCGGCGGAAGACCCAACTCAGTCCGCATCTCAGAAATACCTTGCAGTGCGGGCAAAAGTTTGCTCAAATGTAAATCAGGTTAGAGTTCCAGATATGCAGGCTTTGACGTTCAGTTCGTATCCAAACAGCTGTCCATGTTCACGTATATTATATATATACCATAATGTTCGTATTGGGTCAGGAGGCTGGTAGAATCAGCCAGATGAATCCAGATGAGTTGTTTATGGTTGTTCATTTGGATCTTACTTTTTGTATCTGTTTGTATCAAATCGGCAAGGACCTAAATGAATACTCAAAGTGTTTTTGTGTGGTGCCTTTTCCTGGAATTTAGATTTGATGCAGATACAGAACTTTGAAGCACAGGGAATTGTCAGATGTCTATTTAGATTCAAACGCAGGGGATTAAAGCCCTTCTGCTTTCACTCGCGACCATTCCTGAACATTCTGTCACCATCTGTCACCTAGTGCTTGTTCTGATCATTTCTTTGCGGTCCAGGGCACCCTCGCAGGTTACTACAGACAACGTGAAGCGCCTCTTCACGTCAGATGGAAAGTAGCTTGGATGCAGTTGAACCTCAAGCATGAGACATTTCTTTCTGCTAGGTGCACCGTATGTGTATACGTCGTATGTAAATGTATATGATATTATATAATGTATATAGAATTATCTAGAGACATTAAAGTACATTTAAACACAGTATATAATCATATTGGAGGATTGTAACAAGCAATATTCTGCTGTGCGGGGCGACGCAGAGTTCCCTCAGTCTTTGGATTCTCTTGACGTTGTAAGATTGCGCACTGGTAGGGTATGTGGTGAAAAAATATGAAATATGGCATGAATTTCACCGCTTGCAGATGTAAAGGCAACAAGAACTCATGCAATCTATATACTTGATTTGCAATACAACTGGACCAAATAAGCCTCGGGTAAAATTATATTATCATAATATGGCTGAAGTTTATGTTTGTTTTGTGCTTTGATTTGTTTGTCCTAAACTGGTTTGTATTCACACTTTCTTTTTGTAGGTATCATGCTATATGTGTCAACTGAGGAAAGTCGTTACGAATGCGCACAAATTCATCCATGCATGCATGCATTCATTCATGCATTCATTAATTCACAATCACACCATGATTACAAGGTAAATAAATGTAAATATATAATACTTACAGATGATGACCATGCTTTCAGGGAAAATACACCTTGACCCGGATAACGCATGATAAAGTGATGGAATCGGTTTGACGGTTCCACTAGGCATTAGGAAAACACTTGAAGAACAACCACCTCACTCACCTCACCCCCAAGTTTCAATTTCATTGTGACACTTTGTGACTTGAGGTGCATGCCCCCAAATGATCCCCAATGGACGAAAGAAATCCAACCCCCAACATCACAGGCGCGCTGAAACATATGGGGGCGGGAGGGGTTCAGCATAGATTGTGTGGCAGCGTTTGGATATTGTGTCCATCTACTGTCTGGAACTCTGAGGCCGAAGTTCCGAATGGTCGTGGAGGGTGCCAACCTTTTCTTTTCCGACACAGCGAGAGGCGCCTTCCAAGTTCAGGTGTGATAGATAGCGAAGATTGTTTGGGTACAGTACATATGTATTTATGTATGTATGTCAGTATGTATTTATGTATGTATGTATGTATGTATGTATGTAATGTATGTAATGTATGTAATGTATGTAATGTATGTAATGTATGTAATGTATGTAATGTATGTAATTTATGTAATGTATGTAATGTATGTAATGTATGTAATGTATGTAATGTATGTAATGTATGTAATGTATGTAATGTATGTAATGTATGTAAAGTATGTAATGTATGTAATGTATGTAATGTATGTAATGTATGTAATGTATGTAATGTATGTAATGTATGTAATGTATGTAGTGTATGTAGTGTATGTAGTGTATGTAGTGTATGTAGTGTATGTAGTGTATGTAGTGTATGTAGTGTATGTAGTGTATGTAGTGTATGTATGTATGTATGTATGTATGTATGTATGTATGTATGTATGTATGTATGTATGTATGTATGTATGTATGTATGTATGTATGTATGTATGTATGTATGTATGTATGTATGTATGTATGTATGTATGTATGTATGTATGTATGTAGTGTATGTATGTAATGTAATGTAATGTTATGTTATGTTATGTATGTATGTAATGTAATGTATGTAATGTATGTAATGTTATGTTATGTATGTATGTATGTATGTATGTATGTGTATATATATATAGAATTTAGAATTATATAATATGCACTATTATATACACAACATTAACATGGTGCCTATTTGTTGCTGCCCACTTATCATTGTCCGATAAAGGTGATGGCAAGTTCAGTTTGGTTCTTGTTTCAGGAGATTTTGCCGCTGCCTCATGCTCATGACAGGTATTTTAGAGGCGGCAGGCGTTCATATCTTCAAGGATGCATCCACCAATAAGGCCGGGCAACTGCTGCCCTGGGGGCCCTGCCAAAATGGGAACACATTCAGGGTGATAACACATGGGAATTCATGTCAGATTGGCAGATAGAGCTCAGGGATCAAAACCTCTTCAGCCACCATGCCGTTTAAGACTGCATTAAGACTCAGCCAGCTGAGGAAAATGTACCGGTTTGCATTGATGTCTCGCGATTTTTCATTGATCAGTGATCTTGAGAGTGCTTCACTAGTTGTCATTTTGACATGGAGCAACACGACGATCACTTCCCGTTCTCCTGACATTTCATTCTGGTTCTTCTTTTGACAGAAAGTACTGTGCGCGTTCATCCTTTTCTTATATTTTCCCCCCAAGGGCAACAATCCTTTCTCCAAACATTCTTCTAAGACAGGCCAGTGTCAAGCACTTTGCCAGGGTGGCGTGAATTCAAGCTCCCTAGAAGTCTTAGCCGCGCTGGCATTGACGGAGGAGGAGTGGGGCGACTTTGAACCCCGCTCCGAGTCACATGTACATTTTATCGCTGGGAAAGTCTCAGCAACTGATTCAATCAGCAGATTTATGGTGCCTAGATATTTGTAGATTATTGGAGAGTGGTTTCCTCATACTTCTGTAGAGGAGTTGTATTTTGAATTGTAAATAGGCAAACGTTTGAGGTTTTTGTTTGCAGATAATCCGTGTCAGAAAGAAGAAGATAATCAGTCTGCATACCAACACGCTCAAGAATTGCAGACAATCTGAAGCCGAGATTATACATTGGGCAGATGTAGTTGGGACTTGCTTCCTATTGCAAGCAAACACCAAAATCGTAGGACCAAAACATTGCAAGAGTTGTACAGCTACCTGTCTACCTGTCCAAAGAACTCCATTTGGTTTGAATGCAGATTCATAGTACGCAGGAGATAAACTTTTGGTCGTGGTACTTCCACGTGCAGTCATGGCACTTGTTTACATATTGACCTGGTTCCAGGTCATGGTCATTCTTGGAACTTGGCATAGATTGTGGATGTAGAAGACGTATAAGACAGCTGCAAAATACAGCCGACCTGGTGCAATGTCAAGTCCTGGTATATGAGAAGTTCCCTGCTCTTTGCAGTTGGACGTTGCAGATGTTGAAATCGTGTCTACCATGTCCAGGACCATTCCTCCATGATGTGCTTTGATCCAGCTTGCGGTGGTGTGCCACCAACGTTCTACGAAACGTATGTGAGGCAGATACAGGAGCAGGGTGTTCAAAAAGGGTAAAGAAGCAGCTAGTCACCAGTCATACTGATTTCAGTTGTTGTGCGAGGCAAGTGACTGATTCGTGGGAGTCTCTGTGAAACAACAACCTTCCAGTCATCGTTGACGAAAATGAATTCAACTTTCTTCCGCTGTTTGTTTATACATGAGTCAGGATGGTGGTGCTTTGGTACCAGTTCAGTGACACCATCATAATCATGCTCATGATCGTCATCATCGCCATCGTGGTAATCGGACATGACTCATGACTAAGTGTAGGATGCGTGTTGCCCTGCCGTGCTAGGACACCATTGTCGAAAATGCTCGCAATGAGTTCCGAGCAATTTGGAGTCCTGGAGCATTCACATCAAAATTGCACACAGCATGGTGAAGTTCCAAAAAATGGCGACAAGCTTCAAGACACACATACTATTGACGTGCGAAAGCAAAAACTTGATTACCCATGTTGGATGAGCTGCAATCATGCTTGACCACCAAGGACTTGCAACCAGCGTGGCATCTCAAAAGTGCAGGCAACGAAGCTGATCTCCAGCAACACGGCCAGCAAATCAGAGTTGGACTTTCATGGCATTTCGGTCTGGAAACGGCCATGTGGCTGTGGCAGACACCAACCTCACTTAAACTTGGTTGGACTGGGGTTGCGCAGTGTTCCGGCCTCAAAAAGCTCATGTCTGGTTTCGCCTGCAATCACACCAAATCGGTCCTTGCTGATTTGCCAAGGTAAGATTAATGGCTTGCAGGACATAGGGTGGCTATATGACATCCCTGTAGTAGTGTGCTGTAGTCGTTGTGCCACAACAACTGCTCCTACTTGTAAAGACCAGCACTCGGCCTTGGCAGGATGTACTGGCTTCATTGATGTTCAACTTGCTTTATCCTATATAAAAGATATAAATTGTCTAATCATTACCGACCGCAGATGAGAGGTTCGAAGAAGGACGTTGCTTCCACTTGGAGATGCCTTTTTTTACATTTGCTGTGGGGGAGGTCTTATGATTCTTATGTTTGGCAGGATGCGATCATGGAGCAATTCATCAGCATGTGCAGCTCAGAGCGGGAGAGGTGCGATGATGTGCCCGTGGAAATCGGTCGAGATCCTATTGGGAGTAATGCGCACATACAGATAACATACATCGATTAAGGAACGTCGTGGGATTGCTTTGCAGCATTTTGCAGCCTTAAGCTGTTTCGTTCAAAGATCAGTCTACCTTCAGTATCCTCGACTTGTAGTTCAACTGTGGAAGAGGAAAAACAATTCTTGTGATTTACCTAACCCCCAACCAGGTGTCCTTTCAAGATTTTCAAGGTCCCAGACTTTCAGGGTCCCAGATACTCGCCGAGTGACCTGTAGTTAGTTGGAAAGGGTGCCAATTTATGGTAATTTAATATGATTGATTCATGCCAATTTTGTCTTTCGAGGGGGGCCAAAAGAGAACTGTTGCCAAGACTTTCTGCAATAGGGCAAGTTCCTCAAGACAAGCAAAGAGGGAACAGAACCTAAGTCGTTTCGTCCGGTATCTTCCGATGAGTGCTCTGCGATATGTATGTCTATGTGCATTAGACGCATTATATGCAAAGTTTCTGGGCCTTCTTCTGACAAGAGCCGTAGGCTTGTCAGACAAGTACTTGAGCTTGCAGTTCCTCCTGTGACTGGGCAGAAAAGACATTTGGAGATTGTCTACTTTCAGATTTTCAGATGCCCTGCATTCTGGTGGACATCGTGTTTGACATTGGAATTGAATTAGACCCCTGAGGTTTCAGAAGTGGTTTTGTCAGGTTTTATCTATGAAGCCATTGGCCATTGAGGGACGTCAACCTCTGCCACAACTTGTGGCCCAGGTGATGCTTCAGCATCTCACTGTGGAGCTCATTTTACAGCGCATACCCAGCAATTACATGGCTGCTGTGGTAGGCCGGAAGCAAAACCGGCGTGTGGGTGACAAAATCCCTAGGATGTCACACGATGTCATACGATGTCACTGAGGCCCTACAGCAATGATTTACAAGTGACAGCAGATGATGCCTAACTTGGCATAACTTGGCACAAGCAAAGTGAGCATAACGCATATATGATATCATATATGACTATAGAATATTACAGAATAGTCGTTGGAAGTTTAGAAGTGGAACTTCCGACAATATGGACAGATGGAAAAGAAGAAGTGGGAAGAGTCAGAGAAGGGAAGAGAAGAGAAGAGCAGAAGAGAGAAGATCAGAGAAGAGAAAGAGTCATAAGAAAGAAGATGCAGGCGCGCGAAAAGGTAGAAAAGTCGCGATTCACTGTGTTTTTCCAATGGTTTGTGGCTCCGGAGGGTCAAAGTAGGCTCGCTAAAGCAGCGGGTGGAGCCATCTGGCCAGATGAGAGATGAAAAATTGCACGCCCTTGTGGCGCGAAGCACATTTCGAAGTCAAAATGCACAAAACACACCAACATCGGACCGTTTTTGGAAGTTGTGATGTCGAAAAAGTGCACGCGGCTGTGGCGCGAAGCACATTTCGAAGTCAAAATGCACAAAACACACCAACATCGGACCGTTTTTGGAAGTTGTGATGTCGAAAAAGTGCACGCCGCTGTGGCGCGAAGCACATTTCGAAGTCAAAATGCACAAAACACACCAACATCGGACCGTTTTTGGAAGTTGTGATGTCGAAAAAGTGCACGCCGCTGTGGCGCGAAGCACATTTCGAAGTCAAAATGCACAAAACACACCAACATCGGACCGTTTTTGGAAGTTGTGATGTCGAAAAAGTGCACGCCGCTCTGGCGCGAAGCACATTCCCAAGTCAAAATGCACAAAGCACCTCAGCTTCGGAGCACTTTCAGAAGTTGAGATGTCGAAAAAGTGCACGCCGTTGTGGCGCGAAGCACGTTCCCAAGTCAAAATGTACAAAACACCCCAGCTCCGGACACCTTTTGGAAGTTGAGATGTCGAAAAAGCGCACGCCGTTGTGGCACGAAGCACATTTCGAAGTCAAGAGTGTAAAAAACTGACAGGTTCGGAGCACTTTTGGACGTTCAGAGGTCGTTTTGCGTGGCAAGCGCAAGGTTTGTGCACCTTGTCAAAAGTGAGAAAAACGTCAGGGTTTTGTAGCAGTTTCAACTACAACCACCACTACACTACATTACACTCCACTCCACTCCACTCAATTACCCTACAACTGCAACTACATCTACAACTACACCTACAACTACACTACATTACATTACACTACATTACATTGCGCTACACTACATTACGCTCCACTAATTACATCACACTCCACTACACTACACAACGCCACACCACACTACACTACACTGCACTAATTACAACTACAGCTACAACTACAGCTACAATTACAACTACGCTACTTCACACTACACTAGACTACACTACACTACCGTACTTTACACTACACTCATTACACCACCACAACTGCAACTGCAACTACACTACACTAATTACATTTCACCACAACTACAACCCCACTACACCACAACTACAACTACAGCTGCACTACACCACACTACATCCAGCAGTTGTGGGTAGGGTGGCTGACCAGGTGACCACTGCAACCACTGTAACCACTCCAAAAGACACAACTCCAACCACCTTTCGGTCAATCAACCGGTTCGCTCTGCCATCTGTGATTCACAACAGCGAACCTCTCCTATAGGTTTCCCTATTTTTGAAACTTCCGCCGCCGCCTTGCGCGGCACAGAATAGTATAGATGCATAGATATATATATATATATTTAGATATATATATATATATAGGTATGAATTCGTTTTCGTAGAAATCACACGACTTGACCTGCAAGCTCCTGGGATCCTTTTTCGGTATGGTTTTTGGTTGTCTTACTGATTTGCGATTCATCAATACACTTCAGCTCACGGATCCCAAAGCACATGCCTTTAATCCCAGGCGCATGGGTGGCATCTCGCTTTGTGTCCATGACTCAGCCTGTCCAGATGTTTCTTGCAAGTGTTCCAACGTTAAACAGCAAAGTAGCATAGTGACATAGTGACAGTATGTGACAGTATCATAAGCATCAGACCACCGTGATTCGACCAGATGTGCTGCTCGTGTGCGTATGTTGATTTGAACCGTGAGACAGTGACCTAATTGGACTTCCATTGCGAAATGTGTTCGATGCCGTTCGATGCATGGTCTGAGGTACAGTCAGGGAGTGGATGCTGCCGAAGTCTCCTTTTTTTTCTTTTTGCGCAACTTGCTGAGCAAGGCGCCAGCGCAAAGTATAGCAAAGTAGTAAGGGAAAGATCCCGGTTCCAATGTGGTTCGAGGGACCTTTTGGCAGAAGGGGCTGCTTTTGGTGTGGCATGGAGCCTCACAAGTTTTGCCACGGGATCGAAGATGTGTTTTAAAACTCTTGGGCTGTCAGGGACTGGAGAATTTCAGTATACTTTTGCCATCTTTTGCCTTTTGATGCACAGAAGTTGATGAATCTTGCATTGGGGGGCTCTCCCAGATTGCAGAATGAAGAGATGATCAACGAAGACACCATATGATCCATATGATACCAGATAAACAAAAAAAAAGGATGATTTATGATTCTTCAGCATGTTTCTGAAATCTCCAAAATTACCCTTTCAGCATTGCAGTCGCTCCTGACATTTCGAGTTGGCGAGCTGAATGCACTGACCGATCGTCGTGAAGTAGACAGTTTTGATCAGGGTCATCCAAAAGCTCCATTTGATATCATTCAGAAAATCACTTTTAACTGTTGGAATTTAGCTCAATTTTCCTGTAGCAGCCTAAACTATTGTCTTGTATAGTGACCCAATGAAACGCACTTTTTTCAACACATTTAAATATTGAAGTCAATTACGCGCTCCAGTAATGACGCGCTCCGGAGCGCGTAACAATGACGCGCTCCGGAGCGCGTAATCCATTCAAATAAAGTTCAAAGCCATTTAGTACCAGCCTAAGCTATTGTCTCGTATGCTGATCCCATGTATTTAAATGAAACGCACTTTTTTCAACACATGTAGCTACTGAAGTCAATTACGAGCTCCGGAGCGCGTAATAATGACGCGCTCCGGAGCGCGTAATCCATTCAAATCAAGATCAAAGCCATTTAGTAGCAGCCTAAACTATATTGTCTCGTATGGTGATCCCATGTAATTAAATGAAACGCACTTTCTTCAACAAATGTAAATAATACTGAAGTCAATTACGCGCTCCGGAGCGCGTCATTATTACGCGCTCCGGAGCGCGTAACCCATTCAAATCAAGATCAAAGCCATTTAGTAGCAGCCTAAACTATATTGTCTCGTATGGTGATCCCATGTAATTAAATGAAACGTACTTTCTTCAACACATGTAAATACTGAAGTCAATTACGCGCTCCGGAGCGCGTAATAATGACGCGCTCCGGAGCGCGTAACAATGACGCGCTCCGGAGCGCGTAATCCATTCAAATAAAGTTCAAAGACATTTAGTACCAGCCTAAGCTATTGTCTCGTATGCTGATCCCATGTAATTAAATGAAACGCACTTTTTTCAACACATGTAACTACTGAAGTCAATTACGCGCTCCGGAGCGCGTAATTTGTTCAAAGCCATTTAAATTTAGTACCAGTCTATAGTATTGTTTCGTATATTGACCCAATGTAAGAAAAATGTACTTTATTCAATACATGTAAATACTGAAGTCAATTACACGCTCCGGAGCGCGTAATCATTACGCGCTCCGGAGCGCGTAATTTGTTCAAATAAAGTTCAATGCCGTTTATTACAAGCCTAATTGTCTCGCATGTTGATCCCATGTAACTAAATGAAACGTACTTTGTTCAACACATTCAAATACTGAAGGTGTAATTTACTTTAAATGGCATTCAAAACCATTTAACATCAGGCTACGGACTCCATATACCAACATCTTTGTTGGGGCCCTTGGGCTCAGATATGTTCAGATTCATTCCGCAGCTTGATGCTACCATTACTGTGGGCATGTACATGCTCACTTTTATGAAAGCAGTACTCTACTTGTCTAAGTATGTTTTTTCAAATTGTTTATCATTTTTTGTTGGTGGGAAATGGAGACACTATAATGTCACGATTAAGTGTGGTTACATGGGCTCGCCATTTTCTTCCATCTCCACTCCCTTCTATTGCCTGTTTGGCGCTGATGGTGATGTTTTGCATTTAGGGGAGGAATTGTCCCCACATGATTCCGCAGCTGGATTGGATCAGCCATCAGCTTCGATTGGCGGTGGAATCTTGGCAAAACACAAATCCACTCAATAAGGGAGCTAGGAAAAACCTAACTCCCTTGTTGAGTGATTCAAGTTGAATCACTCAAGAGGGTAGTTACGTTTTATCTCACTCCCTTGTTGGGCCCTTTGTGTTCCAATTGATGTCACCTATTCAACAAGAATTACTCAACAAGGGAGTTAGGTTTTTCCTCACTCCCTTGTTGACCCGTTCAACGCGAATCACTCAACAAGGGGGTTAGGTTTTTCCCTACTACCTAATTGAGTAGATTTCACTCATTGCCTAGGATGCCCGTTCAAGAAGAATCACTCAACAGTGGGGTTCGGGCAATCCCCGTTCAAGAAGAATCACTCAACAGTGGGGTTCCGGCCAATCCCCGTTCAAGAAGAATCACTCAACAGTGGGGTTCGGGCCAATCCCCGTTCAAGAAGAATCACTCAACAGTGGGGTTCGGGCCAATCCCCGTTCAAGAAGAATCACTCAACAGTGGGGTTCGGGCCAATCCCCGTTCAAGAAGAATCACTCAACAGTGGGGTTCGGCCAATCACCGTTCAAGAAGAATCACTCAACAGTGGGGTTCGGGCCAATCCCCGTTCAAGAAGAATCACTCAACAGCGGGGTTCGGGCCAATCCCCGTTCAAGAAGTATCACTCAACAATGGGGTTCGGCCAATCCCCGTTCAAGAAGAATCACTGAACAGTGGGGTTCAGGCCAATCGCCGTTCAAGAAGAATCACTCAACAGTGGGGTTCGGCCAATCGGAAGAATCACTCAAATGTGGGGTTCGGGCCAATCCCCGTTCAAGAAGAATCACTCAACAGTGGGGTTCGGGCCAATCCCCGTTCACAAGGAATCACTCAACAACGGGGTTCGGCCCTGAACAGTGGGGTTCGGCCAATCCCCGTTCAAGAAGAATCACTCAACAGTGGGGTTCGGGCCAGTCCCCGTTCAAGAAGAATCACTCAACAGTGGGGTTCAGACCAATCCCCATTCAAGAAGAACCAGTAAACAATGGGGTTCGGCCATCCCCGTTCAAGAAGAATCTTTCAATAGTAGGGTTCGGCCAATCGCGTTCAAGAAGAATCACTCAACAGTGGGGTTCGGGTCAATCCCGGTTCAAGAAGAATCACTCAACAGTGGGGTTCGGGCCAATCCCTGTTCTAGAAGAATCACTCAACAATGGGGTTCGCGCCGTTCCGCCTTCAAGAAGAATTGCGCAACAAGACAATAGGTTAGGCTGGCACTAAATGACTTTGAACTTTATATGGTGAATTATGCGCTCCGGAGCGCGTAATTTATTTTAATATGTTTGTTGAATAAAGTAGGCTTCATGTCCACAATGGTTTAGGCTGGTACTAAATGGCTTTGAACTTTATTTGAATGAATTGCGCGCTGTGGAGCGCGTGATTTAGTTTAACTGCTGTTTAACAAATCGAAAGATACAGGAAGTTTCATGGATTCCATGAGGATTCCATGAGGTATAATATATTTGAGTTGATAGCGTGGCCTGGTATTCAATGGTTTTGACTATTGTTTAAAATAAATTGCACACTCCGGAGCGCATAATTTATTTGATTTCAATAAGGCCCAAAACAAATGAAAACCAGGCTAAACTATTCTCTTTGATATCAATCGGATGCAAATAAAACATAATTTACTCAACAAAAATACTACAGCAAATAGAGTTTCATCTCGAGGAAATCCAGTTAACTTGTCACTCCAGCCAAGCCTTCATCTTTGTAAAGCACCCTTTGGTGATCGAATAATAAGGGAAGTCGGATCTGTGTGCGAAAAAGAAATCCAGCTGATTGCCATCATTTGTTTGTTTGATTTTGTTTGTGGGACTCAAAATTTGGTTTCATCATTTGATTTTCAAGAGGGTCATTTGGACAACCCTGTTGATTTTGATTCTTCAGCTGAAACTGGAGCACAGGGTCAATGTGCCAGCCATGCACCAGTGGACAGCTCAAGCTGCTGGTGGAGCAGGAGGTTCCGCCGAGCGGCACGCACGATGCCCTGCCAAACATCGGTCCGCATCTTCGCTGCGGCCGCAAAAACGTGAGCTGCGACCAAGCCGCTTCTTTTGCATCGTTGCAAGCTGCTTGATGGACAGGATGTTGACTGGTACTGCAAGATTATAGAGTGACCCTGATTGTCCGGAGCACAACGAGCACATTATTGGTACAAGTGCTGAATCTTGTTGGGCTTGAGAATTGTACTAACCCTGGGGATCCCCAGGGTAGACTCTCAATATATCTTAAGATTCATGAAACTTTTATTGTGTCGCAGATCTGGACAATCATGATGCCAAATGCTCATAAATGTAGGCAATCATGCACATCAGTATTGTAATAGTCCTGAAACCCAAGGCTTCGACCGAGCTGCGGCAGAGTCCGGCATGCCGAGATCCCAAGCGGGAAACATTCCGGCTGCCCGAGTATGTCGGTGTCAGCAACGGAATCAGAATCACTGTGGACCTCAACATCCTCAACCAACAGAACTGTGGACCAATCAGCGATGTTGACCCCAAAATTTCCCAAAAGGATTCAAAATGTTCAAAGGGCTCCCCCATCCATCCCCATCCATCCCCATCCATCCCCATCCTGTGGATTCAGCGACTTGGGTGGGATTGATAAGTTTTATATGGTTTTGCTTTGTGTTCCGCTTGTCAGGTAGTGAATGCTGGGATCCACCCTTCCTTGGTGGACACCTTTGGTCGAAGGTGCACTGGTGGGTCCTTATGGCTGTGCAAGTGTCAGCTTCGATACGGAGATCATTGTTGTTCACGGGTTGAGATAAGTGAGCGAAGGTTGTAATCTAAACACCGTCCCAGTCCTACAAAAAGTCAGTCTAGGCTTTGAAATGCCTGTCCATTGCGTGAAAGAGGTTGGTTTTCACCTGGTTTTCTATTTCTTTCGCAAAAAGATGGAACGATTTTTATTACTTGATGCTATTTGACCTTACTGTACCTTCTGAAAAGTTTTTGGTGGGCAAACTCGACTGCGATATAGCCACATGTCCTCGAATCCTGTGTGCCAATCATTGCAGCAGCTCAAGAGGCATCACTACCTGCGGGTGTCTTTGACAGATCGCTGCAATCTAAAGTGTGAGCTGGCAGCATCAAGATGCGAAGCATTTCAAAGCAGTGAATATTGAATTGGGAAGGTCTACATGAGTCTAATTGAAATTCCTACACTCGGTTTGCTCATGCTTTTTGTGCGTGTGAAAGCAATATTTCACTAGCTTACCTTGCAGATTCACTTTTTCTTGCTAGCCATGGCTGCATTTCTGTAGCAGCATGATCCCAGGTATGTCACAAAGCTAGCGAGTTTTCGGAAAAGATCAATGTGGCAAGGAAAAGGAAGGTCGGAAGGCCTGCGAATACCTTAGTTAATCCTTAGTTAATTTTAATTCTTTTCTTGTTTTCTGAGGTCGATATTGTATGCCAGAGGATGGAGAGGACTGGCCAAAACATGCGCACCTGGAAACTCTTAGTTGCAAGAGTTTTTCACTGGCTTGCCAGGGCTGTTGAAGGACGCACAGGCAAGTTGTATCAAGTTGTTAGATACGACATAACATGATTGAAACAGAGAAAGTAAACATATCACAGTATATCCAGATTGTAGATGCAGGCAGGGTTGCAGGCAGTTCTCCCCATCGGCTTCACCGCAGGAAGTGTTCACTCCAACTCCTGGTGGCAAAGTCATGACAGCAGAGGAGCCGCAGTGGCGCCGCATGGCCTGAGCCACCACTGCCGTTGTCCTTGTCTTGACCCTTGGCATCCCTTGGCATCCCTTGGCATCCCTTGGCATCAGCTATCATATGCTATCATAATCTATCATATGCTATCATGATCATCATCACAACTGGTTCGTAACTTCCAGTTTCAACTTCAAAGCGATCGAAGTATATACTGACAGCTCCCATCGATTTGTCAGTGCGAGAAAGGTTATGCTACGTGGGATTGGGTGAATACGACGTTCCTTGCTGCTTCGTGTTTCATTGTGATTCTATGTGATTCTAGAAAGCCCCGAAGATGTTCTAAAGGAACCACCTAGAGCTGTGACTTGCTGCACATGCGAACCGAACGTTCCTCACGAGGAGCTAAACCGAATCCTGTGACTTTTCCTTCAGCTTGGAGTTCGGAAGGTCATTCCCCTTAGTGCCACTTGAATTGGCAATGCCACTGCTTGAGCAGCTGCAGAAAAGAGCATTTCTTTCCCCCAGCATGTCTTAGGAGACAGGATTGCGGCGTGCAAGGATCACAATCTGGATTACGGCCAAATTCAAGAGGGCAAGCCACTTCAATGCTGTAGTGCTTGGAAGCTTGTGTCCTTTTGAGCCCAGACATGGCAGGTGGTGCTGTATATATTTTGCTGAACCCACTAGCAACAAGACCCCTAGGCAACTACACCCACCCAAAACATCGCAACACATCCCAAAACTATCAACAAGCGTTCAACCAATTCAAATT
>CAMXCT020000321.1:80000-101236 GCA_947184155.2 Cladocopium goreaui
ATAATGTGTATGTGTATATATATATAATTATATATAAACAGAGTGTCACTGATGATGTCGCTGGGATTCACTGGGCCAAATCCAAATCCTATGCCATCGCAGGATATTGGTGAGATGAGGACACGTTTGGGAACCCAAACGACCTTCACCGGGAGCTGATGGCACTTCAAATATCAATGTGGAAGAACGTGGAGCATGCGCTTGGATGATGTTGGGGGATGTACTTATTTTTTTTTGATTTGTTTTGTAGTGATTTGGTACTGTACGATTTGGTGCAACAGGTGAAAACTAAAACTACGGTATTTTGAGGTTCAATGACATGCTGCAGTAGATGCTGCAACGGGATTTCAGGCAATGAAGGTCACAAAGTTTTTGATTCGTCCTGTGATCTGCAAAATCAAACAACGGAGTTACCGGAAGCAGGAAAGGCAGTGAGTTAATGTGAACTAGGCTGAATGATGTGAATGATTTTACCGTAAACACCCGTAATGGCGTAAAAGCCCATTGCATCCTGGAAGCTGAAGGCTTGCCTGAGCCATTGTCCCTTGGGATCACCACGAATGGCATCCGGTGCGCCGGGTGTTGAACAATCCTGAAGTGTAGACAGTTTTTGCGTTTGTTTAGTTTGCATCTTTTGTGTGCACGGTCAAAAGCTTCACAAACTCATGCAAGATGTGTAGAAAGTTCGACCGTGGAGTCGAGCGAGTTTTGTGAGCACAGAACTGTGGTTGTTTGATGTCCGTTAAGACGGCTAATCTTGTCAGGTTGAAGCGATTCCTGCCGCAGATGCGAGCAGCGGGTTTGACCAACATCAATTTGAGTGCGGCACCCACGCCAGACAAAACCAGGAATCCAATTTGAATTTGAGAGAGTTCAATTTTTTACCATGTATGCTGTTCGGTAACATGATTGTTTTTCAGGGTCAATGTGTGCAAGTTGTGTGGCAACGTCGTATCCGCAGAAGTGCGGTTGTGAGCAAATTTGAGTTTGTGAGACCTGGGTGGGAATGGTTGAGTGACGCCAGCCGCATCGCTGTGGCTGATGGTTTTACAGAGGTTTGGACACCCTGGAACCTGCAAAGTTCCCCTTCTTGGCCGGACGGCCTTTGGAATGGCATGTTGGGTGACCGAGAGCGAGAAGAAGAAAGGAAGAAGGAGGATATTTGAATTTCATGAAGAAAGCGTATTTGCACGGACACGCTATATTGCCGCTATATGTATCTTGATTGTTTATGATTATTCAGTCATTAGGGTCCACTACAGTGCGGTCTTGTTGCAGAAATTGCCAGCAAGTGCTGAAACCGGGAACCACCAGAAGCTGTGTGGATGTAAGATACAGCCCTGAAACACTTGATAGTATCTCTTTGACTTGTCTTTACGTATGGTCGTAAACATGCAGGACTACTCTCCCAGTGTGCATTGTTCTATCTTGAGACATAGACCAGTGTTACAGGAGTACGAGAAAATAATCATAAATAGTTCATTGGCATGACACGGAAATCACACGCACAAGGCCCGAATCATGGACGTGATGCATGAAGTTGCTGCCCAGGTCTGGCTTCTCAATATGGCATGGTGACTTTAAGGTGTTTCACTGGTACCGTTCAGATCGTGCATATTTCTCCTCAAAGGATACGTGTATGTTTGTACATGTTATGTTTGCAATGCAACTGACCGTCTGATTCTGATTTTTTTTGATATGTGTCTTTATCTGCATACACTTAGCACTCCACCATAGTCACTATCCAATTTGGTACCAGGAGGACTGCTTCAAGCTTAAGTTGAATTGCGTCCTTCTCAAGGGGGCCAACGAGGACACCCAACGCCACAGTGGCCACAAGTGGAACAAAAACCAACGAAAGAGGTAGGTACCAGGTAGGTAGTGCTGCAGGAACTCACTGTTGAAAAATGTGGAAACCCTGAGAGCAGAGTTTTCGTTTCGCTTTGTTTGTGCGAAGCAGGATGAGATCGGTGCTTTTGTCGACCTCACTGAGTCTTTGCCAATTGAGGCGGATCTTCACTGGAGCGGGACACGATAAAGACTTGACTAAGTCACCAAAGGATCCTGATGCCTCCATTGTGATCATTGTGCTAGTTGATCTTTAGTTTTTGTATGTTTTGTTCCCGCGCAAGGGATTGATCGACCCAGCAGAAGTTGATGCTGCAATCCACCCGACCGATGTACGCTAGCAAAGCTCTTGAATACTCCAATATACTCTAATGCATTCAGGGAGTTGATCAGTTGTGCTTCTTACTCTAATTTGAAGAACGAAAACATGTGCCGTATGCCCAACTTCCTGGTCCCCTGTGGAATGACTTCCCAGCCATGAAACAAGCAAGTTGCATGTTGAACTGTATTTCTGACTTGACGCATTAGAATCGCTGAGTGAGCTCAGCTGACATTCATCCAAGGAGCCACCTCTCATTTCATATCTACTGTATAATATACTTGTATGATATTGTATGGTATGATTATATATATATAATAATTAATTATATATAATATATATATATTGTAGTATGTATACAAAGGGCATTTGCCCAGTTTACCACAGCACGCAGACACTGCTAGGTGAGATTCCTGGAGTTTATGCCCTTTGATGGTAATAGCTGGAGTGCCAACCGCTTGGTTCCGCAGGCTGGGCTGGAGCTGAACTGGTCACATTGTTGTGACAGAACTGCGGAAATATGTTGCAAGATGTTGCGAACATTGAATGCATTGTCAAATATTGTCAAGTCTGTTGGGCAGAGAACGCCATTTCCAGGGACAGTTGTTGCAAACAATCATTGCAAGGGTTGTCTTACAGAGTTCATATTAGGAGTGCTCCACTCAAAGTAGCCTGGTTCAGAGAGGGTTAGAGTGGACAAGAAATGAAATGATTGGAGTCGACGCTGGAAAGCTATTGAACCAAATTGCTCCTGAAATCTTGAAGCTTGGACCTATCATCCAGTTGAGTGCGCTGCAAGGCAGACATGATTGAAGCCTTCCAAAAGCATTTGGAAGTCAAAGGCCAATCGCACGATCCAACTGCATGTTTTCTCGTCAAGCCAGCTGGTACTGTATGGTCGAGATCCTTCTGGTGTCTAGAAGTCCACAAAGAATCATAAAGATATATAAAGATAGGTTTTCATGCTGCTTCTGTCCAGGAATATATATCACTGTCCGGAGTAAGTTGCTCAACTGGCATAACTTCTTCAGGCCTGCCACGAGCAGAGCGGCTGCCGGAGATCTCAGTGGCTCCGTGCCTCACTTTCCGGGATCATGTTGGACCAATGGACCAATGTTGGACCTGTCCTGCGTTCTGACAAGGCCACCAGACTCTTTGCATGACGTCGCCCGGTTGTGGCAAGTGCAATGCCCAAGCTTCCGCAGGGGAAGAATTTTGGGGCAGGTGATGCAATACCTGAAGTACGATGCAATGATATGCAAGAGAATGTGCAGATATGTTCAGATAATCAAAGTGAAGTCCGCACAGGCAGTTGAAATTGGTTCAATTATTGCTTACAATCGACCACTCAGCAGACAGTTGAACGCAGCATTGCGACTGTGATTGGTGTCAATAGCACAAAATTATCAGCCTTTCGAATGAGTTTTGCGAAAAGTCTGTAATGTTTCTGGGACCGGGACATGTATTGCATGTATTGCCTGGGTTCCTCGTATTGCTCTGCAGTCATTTGCAGTCTACAGATGTCTACAGCGACTCCAAGTCAACATTGCGCGGTTTACCATGGTTTACGAGAGATTTGTCCCATGTGCCATGTCAGTGAGGACTTGCCATGACTTGCCAATGTTGAACATAAAATCACTCTCCGAACAGCAATGAACAGCATCAGTGTATTTGCCAGGTGCCTGGATGGAAAGGCCGGATCGGAGTCAGAACCTCGGATGTGGAATGTGCAGTATGTAGATAGAGATGAAGATATGGATTATAGAACATTTTAGATAATTATGGATACAGATGTATGTTGATATTTTTGTTGATATATTTTGAGATTATATTTATATTATTGTATAAATGTCAGTAGATGCTCATGTTGCCTGGTTTGTTTCGATCTTTTGATACCTGGAGCCGATACTGAGCTTCCATTGACAACGCATGCTGCATGACATGGTCATATCATGTAGTTGCATTATTTGTTCATTCGGAATCGCAGCCAACGAAAGTTGCAGCTTGAGAGCAGACCGCTTATTTTCACATCATGATAGTCACATACAGTCGGAATAAAAGCAAGGTAAAGCAAGGCTTTACAGCAAGCCCAACGCTACAAGTCATAGTAACTCCACATGCCGACCCGGCAAGCTACGGCATGGCTGACAGCACGGCTGAAGGTCATCTCCAGCATGACAGATGCTTTTTGTGGTGGCTGCAATCGTCTCCGCGTGACTGCGGCTGGTAAGGGCTTCTCAGAGCTGGCGAGCATTGTCGTATAACGAGCATTCTCCGGAAATGTGATGTCAAGTGGAGAACTTTGCTTCAGCACCTTTTCAACCGGGACCTTCCAAATCCTCAAAAATATCATTGAACTTCGGAGTTGACTATGTTTTGCGCACAAACGATGGATAATACACGCAAACGCTCAAGTTAAATGAATCTAATTACTGATATCACTGATATCTACTGTAAATGTGCAATCTGGACACACAGAAGGCCCAAAAAACGTCAAGGATTACCCGCACAAAAAGAATCACATCAAAAAAATGGACAAAATCACGCAAAATTATTTGAATTAGACTTCCGTGGATAGGCTGCGAAACGCTGAAATCGATTGAATCTCCTAAAAACGGAATTCACTGAATATGTTCAGGAGTTGAAAGGTAGATGAAAGGTCTTTCTTTCATGGTGTCTTTCTGCGAATGCTTTTCATATGTCATCATTCAAGGAATGAGTTCATCGATTCTCATCGGGAAGCGGTCTAGCATGCTGTGAGGTGAACTGCGCAACTGCCTTTTCGGCGAGGAAGGCCGAGTTCTGACTTTGGGATCTACAAACGCCAATGCTACTTGTACATTTGAATACATTTCACAGGTCCTGCAAAGCTATGAGAACCTTCAAGTAGGACAAGTGCTGATCAACATCCTACCCTTTATATCCTTTATTAATCTTTATTATATCCTTTATAAGGGAAACACCTCATGGGTTGGGTTGGGTGATCGATCAGCTGGATAGCTGGGGCTGACGGGGCATGTCTCCAGGTTGGAGCCTCCTCGAAAAAATTCGGAACGGGGCTTCAGATGAAGCCTTGGTGTCCCAAGTTGGAGATGCCGTCCAGAGGCACTGCTGAACGTCAGTGAATTTTCAGTGTTTGTGGCAATGTTGCGTAATGTTGCGTAGGTGTAACAGTAACAAGTTGCGAGACATTCCAGCAAGACATTCTTTGGACTTTAGGGGATAAAGCCAGGCAAGGAGAAGGAAATCCTTGAAGCTTGCTAATGAAGGTAATGAAGTGAGAGTCCGGAACAATTTTCACCTCGGGGCATGAGAAAGGGCTTCTGATACTCTGTCGTTGCGGCTACTGCAGGAAGCACTCCAAACTGGGCGGAAAACGAGACATGTTTGAGCTCCGGGAACGCGGTGACAAGGCACTTGGGTGTTGTTTGGTGTTGTGCTATGTGCAACTAACATCAATTTAGAAGTCGTTCAAGTAGTAAGTAGGCACAACTTCGAGATGAACAGTGCACCGTAATCTAGAAACGTCCTGACAACCAAGTGTAATTCCCTTGGCCTTGGAAAAATGTACAGAGCACAACAAACTATGCATGTTTTGAAACAACATGTTTATGAGGATGCCACCTGATCAGTCCAGACTTTTCGACATGCATACTCTGTAGACCTGGAACATTGACAACGAGGGTGTTTCACAAATGTTGTGTAGTGATGCGTACAGTAGTGTATCGTAGTGTCAAGAACATGTTCTTGACATCGCGGATGCAAAATGTTTCATTAATGCAGTCCCATGCAGTCCCAGTAGCTTCCAGACGAAGTTTGCACTTCGAGTACCAGGCATTGATAGGCATTGTACAGCGTTGTTTGTTTGATAGAGCCAGTTTTCATCCTTGGATTCGCCCGCATACTGTATTGATTTGCCCTGCCTCCAGCTTGGAACCCAAAGGTGATGATCATGATATATCATGATGGATCATGATGGTAGTGTCGTGAAATATACAGTACTGAGTACTGGGTGTTCCTCTGTGTTCTGACAGACTCGCCAGCACAAGGCTTTGCCTATGATTGCTTTGGGTGGCTGATACGGTCCAAAGACGCCGTACAGACGGCGAATGGCAAGAAAAGGAATGATGCATAGGAGCATGATTTGTGAACTTTTAGCAAGTGCAACCATGCAGCCCAGTATAGGAAGAGGCAGAGAAGAGAAGAGCAGAAGAGAGAAGATCAGAGAAGAGAAAGAGTCAGAGGAAAGAAGATGCAGGTGCGCGAAAAGGTAGCAAAGTCGCGAAACACTGTGTTTTTCCATGATTTGTCGCTCCGGAGGGACGAAAAGTAGGCTCGCTAAAGCGGCGGGTGCGGAGCCATTTGGTCAGATGAGAAATTAAAAGCTGCACGCCGTTGTGGCGCGAAGCACATTTCGATGTCAAAATGTACAAAACAACACACCATGAGCGTACTGTACTGTAGTTGTACTTGTAGTTGCAGTTGCAGTTGTAGTTGTAGTGTAGTGTAATTGAGTGTAGTGTAGTGTAGTGAAGTGAAGCGGAGGGAAGTGGAGTGTAGCTAGTGTAGTGTTGTGTTGTGTAGTGTAGTGTAGTGTAGTGTAGGGTAACTAGTGTAACTAGTGTAGCTAGTGTAACTGCAACTACACTACACTACACGACACCAATTACATTACACTACACTGCACCACACTACACCACACTACACTGCTCTGCACTACACTACACTAACTACAACTACAACTACAACTACAGCTGCACTACACCACACTACATCCAGCAGTTGTGGATGAGGTGACCTACCAGGTGACCACTGCAACCGTTGTAACCACTCCAAAAAACACAACTCCAACCACCTTTCAGTCCATCAGTGGATTCGCTCTGCCATCCGTGATTCACAACAATCAATCTCTCCTATAGGCTTCCTGTTTTTGAAACTTCCGCCACCACCTTGTGCGGAACTACTGGTGTATTGTATTTACATATATTTACAGTATAGTATATATATAGTACGTTGACTGTATGTTGTTGCCAATCAAGCAAGCAAGAACAGTCAAATCACGCGGAAGATGTTCACATTTTATCACCAGTCATTCCACTTGCCAGTGGCCGGTGGAGTCGCTGTGGCGAATTTTCCAATGTGTTGAGTGCAGTGATTAGTGAGCATCGCGAACAACTGCGGTGTGGCCAAGTTTGCGCTGCTTGTCCTGCCAGAGGTTGGACTTGTTTCGCACTCGGCGGTGTGTTCCGCAACGAGACTGTCATCACTGGAATCAATCGAACCTACATGGCATGCCCAAGGGATTGCGAATATGTGTCATAAATTGTTAGAACATGTTAGAAAACCTTGGTTCCATTAAGCGCGTTGCTCTTAAACCCGGAAGAGTGGAGATTGCTCTTTTATCATCGTCCAAAGGTCGTGAAACCAAACAATATGCTGTTGTATCATTCTCAGTGTGGATCTCTTCAACAGAGATTTAGACGTGTAATTCTGTGCTGTTTGTGACACTCCCAAATCACAGCAATGAGGCTGATAGACGGCTTGCAGCTTTTAAATTGAGGCCAGTGAGGTGTCCATCATTTCTTGGGACCACGACATGCTTAGTGCACACTGAAGCTCAGCCCAAAGCACTCGCTATATTCTATTCTGGTATCATGCGTTGGCATGGTCGAAACTCAGAATTCGGAATGGTAGGAAGTAGGGGGGTTAGATTTTTTGTGCTAGCTAGTTTGAGAGCAACTAAGGCATGTCGTGGCAACAGCGTTTGTCACGCCCTTTTCCTTAGATGCTCAAGAACTCCATGTTCCATATGATTTGAAACTGGAGAGTCTGATGTAGCTCCCCCTTGCCAAACCGCTCTAAAACGGATGTGAAGCAACAACACATAACAACACATTTCCTTCCAAGTGTGAAAGACAAGTAAGTTCATTGCGCAAGCTACTTGAACAGCAGGGAAAGCAAAAAGATGCCGACATTTGCACAATCTCTGTGCGAGCATGTTTGGTGCCAAGAATCGCCCAGAAAGTAGCGTTCGGTTTGTTGGCCACAAAACTTGAGACGCAAAGTGAAAAGATGCTGTGACCTGCAGTTGGATGGCTTCCTGCCACAAAGATGAATTATCCGCACAGGGCAAAGCAGTCACGTGGCGATAGTTGCTTGAAGGTCTCACAATACACATGGGATCGAACATTGCCTTCAGATCCTGTATAGTAAAGGGTCCTTAATCATGGGATATGATTCAATGATGGGTCATTCTAGGGTTTGCTGCAGGATGGTTATAATGGTGTGCATTGCTGCTGCCGCTGCTGCTTCTACTGCTGTTGTTGGATGTTGAGTTGAAGCAGTTTGACATGGGAAGGGTTGGGGTGGCATCCTGCCTGCCAGCCGGAAACAGGAGCTTGGAGCCACGCACTGGAAGATCAGATGAGCCACCATGACTAGTAACACTATTGGGGGCGACAGTGCATAACCTAGCTGGAAGCCAAGAAGAAGAAAAGGCTAGACCTGAAGTAGCACAACCAAACACAATCCTGGATGATTAGAATTAGAACTATATAGATTGTGATACTTGCCTACAATATGTTGATCCAAATCCTTTCCAACCTACCTCTGGACGCCACGGTTGTGCCCACGTTGCTACGATGGGACTCAGCAACATGGACAGCCAACTCACTGCAAAGCACCCAGTCTCAACTAAGAGGGTTGGATTTGTCAGCCATAGGTTTGTTTCTTGACCTTGTCCTTGATTGAACAAAGTCTCTTGGTTTGTTGCCGCAACCAGTGCACCGGCATATACTGGAGTGCAAGTGCCGGCGCACAGGATTTATGCAATGCATTACATACTTTGATTTAGGAATAAGTCAAAACGGCGCCTGAATCACATGTTGGTGCCTGAGTGGATTCCTCCATCGATTTTATTGTATGATCATTGGATAGGTTACTCAGAATGTTCACTCCCCGAGAGTTTGGTTGTTTGTCTCCGCACTTTGGCGTGCTACTGCATTTTGGATCTCCATTTTCATGGTGAACCTGGCATAGTCAAAACATGTCAAAACCCCACTCCAGGAATGAATCTGAGCACGTTTAGTACGGTGGAATATCAATATCATTATCATTTAATCAACCAGTGCCACTGGAGAGCCGCGATTGGAAGTACGATTGGATGTACCTGTGCAGCCGACTTCCTTGGACGAGGTTGCAAGAGCTCCTGGCCAACAATTCAGAGCTCAGCTACAGACAGGCGGCGGGATGTGGCAGGTGAGACGTTGGGGTTTGTTAAATATGGCTCCGGTGTAGCTCTGAGGATTAGCCAAAAATCTAAATTGATCTAAATTGATCAAATGGCTGAGCATGAAGTTTGTTATCATGTTATCATACATTTCGGGATGGTCTCTAATCCAAGCGTCTCTTAGACTCTTAGCCTGGTTCTAGTACAGCAAGCAATTTGTGATTTTAATAGCAACAGGATTTTGGCAGCCTGCATCGGATGTCTCCCTGGGTAACCATTGTAAGAGCCTAAAACTCTTTCTCTGTTCCTTCTCGAGGTAATTTGATGAAATTTGTGTAGACCGTTCTATTCTTCTAGGACCTGTTGCAGGTGCATGAGAAGCTTCAAAGCGAAGAGGCTTTCAAGGACGTGCTGCCCACCATAAACATGCGTCAAGAAAATCGTACGGTGCTACTATTTCCTGCCCTTGGTCGGGGCCATACGGAAGTTTTTCTTCTACAAGATATTCTCGCAAAGCCATTAGTCAGCAAGCAGCCAAAGCCATTTGTCCAGCTGACAACCCTTTGAGGAGGTGGGTTTCAAGAAAGTTCAGAAGTTGATGCGAGACTTGAAGGGGGATGGTCACGAGACCTGGTAGCGTTTGGCTGTGTGAGTTGAGTGGAGGCAGTAGAGGAGCTACCTATAGAAAGATCATGAAAGATCATGAAAGGTCATGAAAGATCAGCAAGATGCACAAATTGAGTTTGAGGCCTTTCAATACCAGAGCCCTTCTTTTAGCATTTCAGACCTTTGGAATTTGCTCCACATACTGGTCACATACTCCCCAGTTGTCATTACATTTGCTTTGCAAGGAAGGCTACAGCAACGACAACGAAAAGTTCGATAAGGTCGAAGTGCCTTCGCCGTTACCACAAGGGCCACAGGAGGTGGAGGCTGGGTCCGCAGCCATGGATTGTTCCCTTCCCCGCCATATTCTCCTGGAGGCCAAGGTTTGCGAAGGAACTGTTCTAGTTTATTTATGTTTATTTAATGTTTTCTTGTTTCTTGATATTTTCTGTTGATTCCTCGTTGACCTTCCTAGATAGACGGGACATGATGGGTCAATATACATCACAAGGCTCAGGTTGCTGACATTTGCTGACCTTTGAACAGAACCTTCAACTCCTGCCAAAGCTGGATATTTACATCATGTTTATTTATTCATTTTTGTGCCCTGGTGCTGCCAGATTTGCATTAGCAGACCTGACATTTCCCAAAAGTTTGGCATGATGATTGTTTCTCGGTTGCACGCAGCTATTCTCGGATGATACTTCGCACTGACCGCGTCACAGGGTGGAATTGCAATCACAAGTATTCACAAGTTGGTTTGTGTGCGTTCAAGCACCAACGAGGCCGCTGATTGCGTTGTGCGATTGGCTTCAATTTTTAAGTCACAGGCAGATCTTCAAGCTCTTGGTTCAACAGCTGCACATGTCACATTATTTCGATATACCCCTCATGCCTCTAGACGAATGGAAAGTGATTACAGCACCTTTCTGATCAATGGCTAGGCGACAGATTTTAGAGCACTGATCAGCATAGACATTCCACATCGACATCATTCAACCTATTGATAGACATAGATGCATATGTAGCATATAACAGCACATAGTTGTGAAATGTTGTGAAAGCTTGTTTGTATGCCGATCATGCTGCCTGCCCCGGACGAGTCCTTGAGTGCTGAGGACATTGAGCCAAATTTCGGTGGAGGCCATCGCATTAGCGAAATCAGAGAAGGAGGGCTTGTGGAGGCGGCTTGGTGTCGAGTCCATCACAGGCATACGGGATACAGCAACATGATGATAACATGATGCATGATGTGCAGTGATGTAATATGGCACAAGAATGCACAAGACATTACAAAACTAATGTCATACAAAATCCACGACCAGTGACAATTGCAGACGCATGCTAAGATATCTTGGGTGCATTAATTATTAAGATGATCAAGCGAGTTCCGTATTCAATCAATACATCATGGATCATCATGGTATATCAATGTTTGATGTTGCTTCGCTTCCTGCCTCTTTGAGGCGTGGAATAGAGAGCACCCAGACAATGCCATTCAAGTCAACGACATCCTGATCTCAGTGACACTTGTCAAGAAGCTTCCAGTTGAAGGCCAGCTACTAGACACTGCTGGAATGTTGTACTGCGAAGTCGGGTTGCCTACCTATGCCTACCTCATTCAATCAATACTACTATTGATTGGACCAGGAAGCGTTCGATTCACTTTTTTTTTCGGCCAAGGCATCTCAAAGAATGTAAACCTGATTCCGATGCTCAGGAATGGGAAGATCACGTTCGATGAGATGATGGAGCCGTGTCCTTGTGATTCCTTGTGTGTGCGTGGGTGTGAATGTGGTGATCATTGCAGCTTGTTGGTTTCGGTCGTTGGTTCCTGGCCAAACTGTTGGATGGATCTCTAAAGGCCTGTACATCTTGCAGAGAAACACTAATGGCAGGCACTAGTAGTCGTGAGGTGTCGTGAGTATCAGCTGATGCACACCCTTCTCGCAATCAAAGACATGATGCAGGAGCAGTTCAAAAGTGAGCTGAGCTGCCAGTTGCGACGGAAGGCAATGGAAGGTGCTAATGATTTTCTTCAGCTGGTGGTAAACTTCAGCATCCTTGCAACGCAACAACTGCAACGCTCCCAAACAATCAACAAAGCTTGAGTATCGAACTGGTGTAATAATATTATATCCAGGAACCCCATTCATGTTCTTTCACTTTTCCTTGTCAGATGGTGCCACCCAATTAATTATTTGATTGACCTGCCAACCATGATCAACCATGATCAACGGTGATCAACGGTGATCAACGATGCCTGGGAGGTCTCAAGGTGGATGATTCCGAGGCAAAGAAGGAAGCGTCTGAGTGGGAACGGCGCAGGGCACGCGTCACCGCAGCCTTGGTGCCCGGATTGAAGAAGTGCCTCGCTGCTCCGTTGGGATCGGGGCGACATGGCTAGTGTCGCTGAGTCAACAAGTCCCCAGAAGATCAGCGATCTTTCAGAAAGGCAAAGAAATCAAAGAAAAAAATTCAAGGAGTTTTGATTCAATGGAGTGACGGAAGTCACTCATCACTGAGAACTAGCAAAAGTTTGTTGTGTTTGTTTGTAGGATGCAATTTTAGAGTACAGACTTTTGAGAAAACAAGTTGACAATACTTGGTTTAAATTGTGTGTGTGTGATTCATATGTCAAGCGTGCACAATATTTCGCAACTAATGATTTTTTTCTGACAGCTGTGCCCGAAAGATCCCGAAAGATATGTTCGCAGCAAGTTTCCGCATGAGCTCTCCCGATAGACACTGAGCGAACAATGTAACGAGTGATAGTTGCTCTGCCAGGGTATGCCGCCCCATAATAGACGGATACGACGGATGCGATCCATTTCAGCACACCTGCTATCGCTTCCATGAGTCTGAGGATCATCGATAGTGAGTTTGGTGCTGGCGCAGGGGACCGCCTTGGCCGCATCGAGAAGATGTATCACCGGGTAGGAAGTGCCTTGTCTCAGAGTTTGTATTTTTTATTGTTCGGGCGAGCCGAAGTGAGATGCTTTGTTAGATTCTAGTTAGATTTGTTCACGGCGTCAAGAGAGACCCATTTCCATATATTCATACCGCGGAGCTGATAATCTGGAACCTAGAGGTACAGTATTTTCTACGTGTGGTGTGCATTCCTTGGCACTTTGCCCAGGCAACGACATCTTCAAGGAGGAACTTCCCAGCGGCAGCCGTTTGGCGCCAGGGTATGTGGAGAACCTCACACCGGTGGCCCCGTTTCATGATGTCAAGGAGTGGGAGATCAAAAGTCTGAGAGCGCAAGTGTGCCACCAGTCATTCTCTTGTACACAATTGTGAAATATTCAGAATCTAGATAAAGAAGAAGGATGGATAAATGACGAGGCGCCAAAGCTAGATTTAGGTGACTAAGTGAGTGACTGTGACTAAGTGATGTTGGGGATGCGCTCAAAGGATGGAGACTGTTGCTGCTGTTTGATGCATACACGTGGTGCACTGACTGAATGTGTGTAATGTTCTCATTCGTGTGTGGCAGAAGGGTCTTTTCCCCTCCCTTTGCACTTCAATGCAGGATCATCCATGGTGCGCGGAGCTGCAGAAGCATTGGAAAGGAATCCGACAGGACCGGAAAAAGAAACGAATTGTGAGCATTCATCTTGCGTTCAAAAAGGAGAGCGCATGGATGTAGTAGAAGAACTGAAGAAGTGGCAATTGGCAGTAATGGAATAATTGTCAGCTTCACCAGTTGGAGGCAGTTTGTGTGGCAATGTGACGTGTTGCTGTAGAGTTGCAGTCTTGGATCTACGTAGATCTATGTCGGCCGCATAAAGTGTCAGCTGAGTTTCATGGCACCTGCGATAACATAATTTATCAGGCTCCTTCTAGTTCCAAAAGCAGGAACTGAAGCGAAACTTAGATGAGTCACTTTGGACCGCAGGCTGGGGGGTTGCTAACCTGCAGCAGCAGATTGGCGCAGCTGCCAATCGATTTTGCAGTAAATCCAGTTGAGTGTCCTCAATGAGCCAGCTGAGATTCATTTAGCATTTTATAGCGCTTGAAAATGCTTGAAGTGCAACTTCAATATGTGTACCATAAAATCATTCATGGTCCGTGCCAATTCTGCCTGTGGCAAAAGCATGCACCGACCCCTTCGACCAGGCGCATACCAGAAATCCAATGAAGCCTATGGCAAGGACTGGAAGATCATGGGCGTTCCAACCTGAGCTACATTTCAAATGGTTGGGGTGATACATGGTGGTACAGTACCTGAAATCCGCTTGATGTTCAGTGTCCTCCTTCACCTCTCTGGTTGAAGACATAAATGAATGAAAGGGCAGATTCCATTGATGAATGCATTTGCCTCCACAAATTGCAGTTTTCGATTTTTCGATGATTATGATTTGCGCTGTGTTGCGTGAGCTCAGAGCAGTGGTACCATGGCAATTGCACCGTGTGTGAGGTGCTAACGGAAGACTCGTGGCAAGATGAAAAGCGCTTCAAGGTGACCACAGGCGCCACCCTGGACGGAATGAGAACCTTGCGATTCGTTCGGTTCCAATCCGGCGGGTTTTTGGACCAGGAAATGCCAAAAACCATTTCAATAGAAACAAGGCCGGAAGAAGCTGCCTGGGAGCACTTGCCCCCATGGCCAAGTAGTGCACTTGATGGTCTTGACAATACCTGAAGGTTTGGCGAGTGGCCATGGTGGCAACGAGTGTTTTCAGTACTGGACCAGATGGATCCATGTGAATGATATCATGGAGCATTTGGTACAAACCCGACTGACTCGTGAGAATGATTCATGACTTACATGAGAATCAACGAGCACTTTGGGCTTTGGATTTGGAGTCCCACACTGTATCCACATGAATCCACTTTTATCCGTATCCACAATCCATATCAATCCGTAATCTTCCCTCATCGTCCATCATCTTCAACGAATGCAGTGCGTGCTTGCGCTTGGGACAGGAGCGCTGAAGGAACTCAAGGGCCTGGTGCCTCAGTTCTTGGGCTCGGCTTCGCTGCTAGTTGTCGATAGGATCCAATAGGATCCACTAGGCCTTCTGACAGGATTTGAGATGTCACCCTACGGAACCACAAGCTCCTGCCAGCCAGGAATCAAGCCGTTTGAAGCCTTTTTCGCAAAGATGCCGCCGCGCACAAAGATTGCGCCGCACTCGGATAATTTGATCCTTGGATGCACAGAGTGGTGGTAGTATAAAAGTATCTATATGGCATGGCTCTTGTTCAGGGCCTTCTATTCGCAAGACTCACTTTACTGCTGTGCTCCGCTGTCTCCGCGCTGTGGCAGATCCCTTCAGCTGCAACCGTATCAACAAGTCCTAAGACATGTGTAACTAAGGAACTATGTACTCACCTCGCACTTGGCTGCTCAGATAAATTTAAGCATGACATGTGCAGATCTGGGTCAGCCGACCTGGCATGGAAGCTGCGTGTTGAATAAAGTTCATAGATGAAAGTATACAATATACATAATTGTACATACAAATACTGTAGATGATTGCCTCAGGTCAGTTGCGCAGGTTGGAAATCAATTTCGAAGATTGCAAACTAGGTAGAACGATTCTACGCTGCAGGCTCTGAATAGAACAGTGCGTTTATACACGTTTCTTTTTCCTCATCTTTCCTCCATAGACAAGTTGGCAGTGAGCGACGCATGACAAGACTTATATAATAAGCATATCACAAAGCCGTCAGTTGGATGGCATTTGTAGTGATGTCAGTGGATGGCAGGATGGAGATTGTAAGTGTGTGTGTGTGTCCACTCTTTGCTCAAGTAGCAAAGCGTGATGTCATGAGGCTTTAGAACTCGAAGAAGGCAAGTGCTCCATCACAGTGGGCAACGAGGACAGAATATGACAATATGACCCTGTAATACCCTGTATTAGGATGAACTTGATGTTGTTTGATGCAGCGATGCTGGCTCCTGCTCTGTTAGTGCATGCTAGCACACATTGGGCCATCAGACATCCAAGTATGCGTTGTATAGGTGCAGGCCGTGATCTAAATACTTGACTATGACTATGTGCGTCTAAAGCTTGCATGCTTGGCAAGGGCATTTGTTTGCTTTTGTCCCGCTTCTGCCCATACTGAACTGCAACCCTCTTTTGTGCACTTACTCTGAATGTCTCTGGCATTGATGAACTTGTGGTGCTCACAGAGGAGGAATGACTTCCGCTGCATTGAAAGCCTACTGAAACGTCTTCAACTGTATGGCTTGTGACTTTCAGACTGAATGAGGGATTCACACTCAAAGACAAGCTGTCATGATGGCACATCTTTGCTTTACTCCCTATTCATAGAAGCTGGCTGCAAACCTGCAGGAGAAATATTGGAAGGAAGGTGAGATGCTAATCCTGGACACCACCTTCATTCATTCCACAAAGCGCCACGGACTACAAGAGTAATTCTGAGAGATATGTGATATGTGTGCTAAATAAAACCCCGGAAGATTTTGCAGAATGCTTAACATCATTTCAGCATTGAGATTGAGAGCTGTGAAAGCATCCGTTCTATTGAGACTGAAGGTTGTCAGGAAGCCAAGACATGCTGTGGCCCCGAGTTACTGAGGAATGAATCAAATCGTCCGCGCTATATCTTGGTGCTCCGATTTTGGCATCCTGGCCTTACTGAGGCCGGGACATGTTTTCCAGGGATATTGGACAAATGGATGCAAATTTTAGAACTTACTGTGACATACTTTGACCAAAAATTGTAAAAATTTGAGATGACTTGAGTTGCTTAGATGTTTTTAAATACAAGCTGTGGTCCAAAAGCAAGGATCAGAAATAAAATCCCCATGTGGAAGAAGTGATGCAGTTGCTTCCGCTTGCTTACTCAAGCAATTTGTTTGCTATGCCCTGCTTGATCTTGACTGATTTATTTTGATCTAGCATTGCGCTTGTGTGGGTGGGAAGCTTGAAAGCTAGAAGGGTTTGAGACACTTTGTACCGGTGGAACTTCCAATCACAGGGACCGTGGACATTACACTGGGATACACTGGGAACATATCTAAATTTAAATTATGTTAAATTTAAATCATTCTAAATCGAACCATCCAGCTCTTCTTCATCCACCAAAACGCACGACTGTCCCCAAGAGCTACTCAGTCTTCATGCTGTATATACCTGGTTGGAGTTTAGATTTACGGAGCATCCGCTTCAAACATTGACCAAGTGTGGTGCTATCCCATGGGATCATTTGCGACGCAGGAGGAACGACGTGCCATCCACGTGTCTCATGCTATTTTGGCTAGAGCTGCGACTTGGAACCAACTGGACGTGCGCAGATTGGGTAGGCTCCCACCCTTTCGAGACCAGGGAAAAGGAGTCTAGGCATCGGTAGCCAAAGTTGTCGATCCACTATGATTGGTGGCTTCCAATTGAAACACTTGGCTGCTTGTACTCTAGCACAGGTATAAATTGTGTGAATCTAACCCCGCGAGCAGACAGACAAACCATGTTTAAGAGTCCGGGATTGCTGCAGACTTCCAGCGTCAAATGCTGTGCGTTAATGTATTTTGTGTGTTCTTGGAGTTGGAGTTCATTTGGCGGGCAGCACATGCTCAAGAGACTGGTTCACAAGGAGGTTGGATGATTGATGAGCAAGGTCCATCAGTGGGGACTGTAGGAAGCTTTCACTTTTCCTTGTACGAGCTTCAGAGCTTCATGCCAGATTTTTTATATTGAAACCAGACGTAGAAACACACCCGACTTAGAGCAGGCAGAGGTTTGAGCCCACCTAGGCCAAAGGGATGTGATTCGGGGCCAAACCAGATGTTGTGGCAAAATTGGACGGTTCGTCCGACTCACTTTGTAGCGACTAGCCTGCTTCAGCGGAAACTCCCCTATGCGTTGATTCTGCGTTGATGTAAAAGATATTGCTGAAGTTGTAGTTGCGCTATGACAACTGTTTCAGCGCGAATTCGCGTAGAAGCAAAGCAAGGCCTTTGCAATTGTAGCATTTAGGTTCCAAACCCTGAAGCTTGCAAAGTGAAAGCTAAAAAAATGCTGGTTGGAAAAGTGCGAACTGAGAACATGTAGCTAGTGATCCCGGTGATACATCGTTACTCCCTTGATTTTGAGTATTTGTGAAATTCTGTCGCCTGAAGCCCACCATGTGCCTGCTACTGTTGTGGATGCTACTGTTGTGCCTGCCGCTTTGCGCAGATGAGCAGATGGGTGCTCTCTCCCAGCGAAAAGAGGCCAGCGGCCAGAGAAATTGGGTGCCATTGTGTTGCTGAATTTTCTCGTTCAAGCGGCTGGGGAAAAAATTGCTGCCTCAAAAATGGGAGAGATTGACAAAGAATAATTATGAGTGGTTTCCTGAGTCTTAAGAAATCTTAAGTTTGACCCACATCCAAAGGCAGAGGGGCTCATCAATATTGCTAGAGGCTTCATGACTTTGTGTTGGACCCAATCTCCTTTGATCTCCTGTGCTGGTCTGTTTGTTTGTTGTCACAGACCGAAGTGGCAAGCGAAAATGAATGCTATTTTTTTTCAAAGATCCTTAAATTGAGATGAAGATCTGGGGCAGGGTTCGGTGGCAGCTCCCCCTTGCTGCAGTTCAGTCGATCGCCGGAAGGCCACCCAATGGACCCGGGCCACAGTCCTCCCACCAGGCCAGTGCCAGCACAAGAGAAGATCTTCATTTTTCGTGAGAACTCCTCAATCCATATCAATGCATAGATGAGAATCTTCCTTGATACGTCCAACTGTTTCCCACATCTCGACTCCTCAAGAACGCATTTTGTAAGAGTCTCAAGAGGGGCAATGAAGATGCCACATAATGCATATTGCATGCTGTGCTCTGATGCATGACCAGTCTCATTGTCTAGTCTAGTTGGTATGTTGCCTTGAATGATTCAAGGTTTCATGTTCATGAAAGCAACCAGGGCTGTTGTTGCGTCGTTAAGTTGCAGGAGTTTCAGAAGTTTCGGCCAATGTTTTTTTTTTGCAATGCAAGTGATCACCTTGCGAGCGGGAGGTCCAAACAGGCAGACCGCCGCCGACACAGGCGCCAAGCCTCTTCAAATCTTACTGGTTTGAGGTACTGTTTGTTTTGAAATGGCGTGCAAGGATAATTTTTCGACAAATCTCGGTGTCCTTCAGCACAGATTGGATCAGATTGGCATCAGTGATGACTTGGGACCATTTGTTGTGATTCATCTAAAGGCATGCCCAAAGGCGGCTATGCAGCAACAGCTGAGAAAACTTGCCCAGGTCTACTACCCGTCTGCACATCAGCAGTGATACACAGGACAGCGACAGGACAGTGGTGACTGCTAGTGCAAGACGTTGCAAGACCCAATATACTAGGTTGCTGTTTGACTATCCCATATATAATATTATATATATATATATATTTGAAGTTCTTACAAGCTACATCACATAAATTCAATTCGAAGATCTTCCTTCGTGCAATTCCTGTTTCACCCAAACTTGTTAGAATTATTGAGAAAAAGCAACACGAGAAAAGACTATAGAATTGTCTCATACGTCAAAATGAAAAAGGACAAATAATAGAATAGAAGAAAATAAAAATAGTCTATTTTACCAATTGCACGAGATTATACAATGAAATCATATATATATACATACTTTAGGGGTTGCTTCTAACAGTAACTAGACCTTTTCTTTAGGAGGTATATGTACTAATGTATGATTCCATAACCATAAATTACCCTTAAAGATCCCAAACATTACCCTCATATCCCAAAATTACCCTTAAAATATCCCAAAAATTACCCTTGGATATCTCGGTTATTTTTTGTCCCATGGTGCTGGCCGTGCATAAATGTTTAATAGAAATTGCCTCCTTATATGGATAATGGTTTTTTTCTTCATGGTCACTCCAATTCAGTAAATTCAATAGACATTCCCTCTTGGTCGATTTTCGAATTTTCTAGTATATCCTGTCCGAAATCAATTTCTTTCTGGGCTTGGGGCACCCAGAGTACACTCTCTTTAGATGATTTTCGTTCAGTTCGGGGCGGGACGGTTGGTTTTTGTTTTTTGTGCAAACCTCACAACAATTGCTGAGAGTAGTGCGGCGCAATTCTGTTGTATCTATTATCAGATTGGATCTCACACGTGAGGGCCGCCAGCGGCTGACCGGGAGATTGTGGCTTTCCTCCTTCTATACTTTTATTTTCTTGATAACATATACGACTCCGAATGCCTCCTCAATGTCGATTTGTTTATAATGGAATTTTGATTTTAGTACATTTATCGGCGGTACTCTGAATACAGTGGAATGCTAAAGTCGTGCCTAAAATTTGGAAATCATCGTAAATAGCTGGGGAGCACTTGATTTGGAAAGTCGTGCCTTTTTAGTAAAACGCATAGGAACTGCAATGTTTTGTTGGATTTGGTCTTTGGAACAGTTTTTGTTAATAAATCTTGCGTTTAGGTTGTGTTTAGCATCAAGGGTACCCTTTCCATATTGTTAATAAATCTTGCGTTTAGGTTGTGTTTGGCATCAAGAGTATCCTGTTCCATACCAAGTCAAACTGGATGTGAGTGTAGCGATGAGTTGGTGTTTCTAATTTTTTCTTTCCAGTGTTCTCAATGTCTCGGGGTATTTTGTATTTCCTGCTGCAGCCATTTTCACTTTTTACTGCGTGCTCACCGCGGCGCACTGCTTGAGATGGAGGTGAGAAGGGTCATTGTTGTGTCCTCGTGTCGGTTTCAATTACTTATGTGGTTTAGCTGGCATGGTTTTCTTGTATCTTCGTTTTTTCTGTTTAAAGTTTAATGCGATCGCTGTTCTATCAAGTAGTTAGTATTGCTATCACAATATTTTCTGAACTTTTCTTTCACTTTTAGGGTATATATACATATGTTAGGGTATAATAAATTATATTATTTTTCTCAGGATATATATATATATATTTGTGATATATTGTAAATATATTATATATTTATTTTCTTCATATCAAAAAAAAATAATTATATTGAATATATATATATAATATATAAATATTAAATTTAGAATTATAATATATATATATATAAATAATGAAATATGTATTATATTATATTGTATTATATTGTATTATATTATATTATATATATATATTTAATATATTAGCGCAAATTAAAATAGGAGGTTCGGAATAAGCTCCGGGACTATACCTGTTTTATATACCCGTTTTATACCCCCGTTCGATGCCCCTATTCCATACCTCCTTGAAGGATATGATATAATTATGTATTATATATATATAATTTTATGGATATATAATTATTT